>JAKTWO010000021.1:0-144017 GCA_030582055.1 Wickerhamiella lipophila | reverse complement strand
GGGGGGGGGGGGGGGGGGGTCTAATCGCTTACCATGCCAGCGCAAATGCAGGGGCTGGGTGTGCAGCAGTGGAGGCTGGGGCAAACTATATAGAGGATGTGTTAGATTAAAGCTTGAGTTGTCAAGGAGAACAACCAAGACCAGGATAAGTATAAAGTTTTGTTTAAAATGTGTTGCAATATTCTCGCTACTTTCTCGAGTCGCGTGAGGTACTGGCTTCATGCATCAGGTGCGCATCCCAGTCGCATTGGGCGTGTAGAATACATCCCCTTTGACAGTTCAATCAATATTACCCAACGACTGATATATTATGGAGCATTTCAATGTCTGGGGGTGGGTAAAGTTGTAGGACCCCCAAACCCCCCCGCCTCACATCAGGGCCTGTATTACATGTGAGGCTTTGAAGTAGCAAGCAACTTGTCTCGTTGAGTAAACATGTCCACCCCTAAAATCGAAATTTTACAAGATTTGAGTATCCCTCGTCCTAGCAGTGGAAACCTAGCTGCTTTATCTGAAAGCGACCGCCCAATTGCCGTATTCAGTGACTTCGACGGCACTATCTTCCTCCAAGATACTGGCCATGTCTTATTTGATAAGTTTGGCTGTGGAGCAGAGAAGCGTGAAGAGTTAGATAAAAGCATTGGTAAGACCAAGAGTTTCCGTGAGGCCAGCGAGGAATTGTGGGGCTCGTTGGACGTAACACTTCCTGACGCGATCAAGGAGCTAAAGAAAAAGTTGGTGATTGATCCAGATTTTTATACTTTTTTCGAGTTTCTTGAAGCCCATGATATCCCATTCACTGTTATTTCAGCTGGCATGAAGCCATTGCTCAGAGCTGCCCTTGATGAGTTTCTAGGCCAAGAGCGGAGTGCGAAGATCAACATTGTCTCCAATGAGGGTGTTATCAGTGAAGATGGTAAGAGCTGGAAGCCTATCTGGCGCCACGATTCTCCCCTTGGTCACGATAAGGCAAAATCAGTAATTGAATGGAAGGAGTCTATCACCGAGGGACCCATCCCAAAGGTGGTATTTATTGGCGATGGCGTTAGCGACTTGGCTGCTGCTTCTCAAGCAGAGATCTTGTTTGCCCGTAAGAGTCTCGCATTGGAGGACTTTTGTGTCGCTAAAATGATTCCTTACATCCCTTATATGCGCTTCAAGGAGATCATTCATGATATGAAGAGACTCGTGAAAGGCAATAGATTCCATGATCCAGAGGCTGAAAAGCAGTACAGACTGCAAAAAATGGCTCAACTTACCGGACTTCAACCGCTCACCAATGCTCCTGAGCAAAAGAAAGCCTCTTTTGGCCTTGGCGAAAGTAGCGATTCAGACTCCGACGAGTTGGATGATGCAAAGCCACCCAGTAGATCACAAAGGCGTCCATCTAGTCCTTTGGGCGAACCAAACTTTCCCACACACGAGCTGGAGCGCCCATCCCTTGATCGCAAGGCCAGCCTCGGTGAGGCTCCGTAAAGTGTGAGGGACTTCTTAGTAGTTTCTCAGGCGAGGTACATAGATTGATATGCCTCAGTTTCAGTATTAATTATTATAATGTTGTCCACATATATATATATATATACTATGAAAGTTCGGGGCTGAACATTACAATTTGTCTTGGGGTTTCATCTTTTTGGAAGAGTCCTCAACAGCGCCTTCGGGGAGCACACCATTATCAGCATTTTCAGTAACTCTCCATATTTCATGCTCTTGTTTATCAAGTAGATTGGGGTCATTAAGCTCCTCCTTAAGCTTCTTGAGTTCCTCTTCAAGCTCCAACATTTTCTCAGGACCTCTTAGAGCATCCACGTCAGTCAAACTGGCATGAGGGATCGTACGATTCTCTTCGATATTGAGCATGGTGCGAGCCCAAGTTTGCACTTGGCCGTTCTCCTTTCGTACGTAAGGGCTTCCAAGACGTTTCTGTTCCAGGCTGTCCATCTTCTCTCTCCAGATAATATCAGCTGGGTCTTGATCAGGCTCGACCCAATCGAAGCCCTCTCCTCCTCTGGCCCAGTACTCTTTGATGGATTCTTCATCCGAGG
Source organism: Wickerhamiella lipophila (assembly GCA_030582055.1). Lineage (NCBI taxonomy): Eukaryota > Fungi > Ascomycota > Dipodascomycetes > Dipodascales > Trichomonascaceae > Wickerhamiella > Wickerhamiella lipophila. The sequence goes on along the minus strand of JAKTWO010000021.1, from coordinate 141,972 downwards.
TTTCTACTGGTCTAAAGAAACGCTCTTTAAGCTCCTGAATCATTTTTGGTGCACACTCTCCCTGATTCTCGGGAAGAGAAGTATTCATTTGCGCCAGATTAGAGGCCATATCTAGGTTAAGTTTGTGTTTGAATCGGTAGGCAAGTGGTGTACCTGATACCCAAGATACTGCGCGGTCATTATTACGGCCCCCAAGGGCCAGAAATCCGTATGTAGATACAGCACTGAGGTATACAAAGACCATAACAAGAACCATAGGTTTATTGCTACCCCAATCTCCAACTAGCCCTGAAGTTAAAAGCTGGTCAACACCCACCAGAACTCCACACACACCGGTGCTCCAACCCAGAGCTAACTTTCGAAGTTTTGCCTGGCCAACTTTCACATACTGGCTCAGGTTTCCGGTCGTTCTATCCATAATTTGAAAACCATGATCAAATTCACAACTATAGGTGGCTTCTCTAAAGGGAACCATAGCAATATTTGTGGGGACCACCTTGCCTTGGCGATTAAACTCATCAAGTATCATTATAGAGGCCTCAGAAGAAGGTCGGGGTGTAGCAAGGAAAAAATCACGAAGATTATGAGCGTCCAAGGTTGATTTCTTCAAAACTTCTGCCAGAAGTTTACGAGCCTCCTCAGGATTTTTCTGCGACAGATCAGAATTGGCTTCGTTACTTTTACGGTAAAGGCTTTCTAAATGTGCACAAGACAAAAGTCCTTTACTGGGATTGGATATCGGGTTTGATAGTATAGTTTTGAGCTGTGTCTCCAGCGAATGGGCGATACTTTTCATGCTGACTTGATGATTTAGAGAAGAGGTGGAGCTATCACCAACCACGGCGAAGGACAATTAGACTCTTATCACATAGAGACGGACTGTATAATGAGAATATGGCTTTGTATAACTAAATTACAACTAGCTTAGCCTATAGAGCAAAATTCATGGAAAGTTTGCTCACTCAGACTTTCCTTCGAGAATACGAGTGATGAGTTCCCTAGCAAAAGTCTCCTTAACGGGAGTATCAACTAGAACACCAACGTTGTTACCCTCGTCCTTGGTCAACCATTTCTGGAAATCATGGGGATTAACTTCCAAGCGGGCGCGGCCACGCTTGTCAACCACAGTCATTCCCTGGCACCACTGGCCAACGGCCTCCACACGAACATCCATAGCTTCGACTTTCCAGCCCTCAAGAGAGCTTTGAATAGCATAAAAGCAGGTCAAGGGGTCATGCAGAGAAATATTTGCAGTGCGTTTTCCTGTAATCTTGAAGATGTTTTCGAACCCTAGCTTGATCCAGATTTTATTCCATTGGGCCATGATAGAGTCAGGATCGTGGGCAAGCTTCTTCTCCACCAGCTCGTCCAAAACATAGTCATAGAGTCCATGCTGATTGGTGATATTCAGGGGGAAAAGGATCAGGTTAAGAGGACGAGAAAGTGAAATGTCGGGGGAACCGGATGGCAAGATGTTTTTAGGGGTCTTGGAAGTCCAAGAATAAACACGAGCAGCAGCAAGAGGATCAGCGTAAACATTGAATTCAGCAAGAGGGGTGACATTACCAGGACAGTCAATAGCGGCACCCATACTGAGAACCTCCTTGACTCTACCAAAGGCAGCAGGGTCTTCTTGGATAGCAAGACAGACATTCGTCAACGGTCCAACAGCACAGACAGTAACAGTGTCCTCAGGCTCCTCAGCAAGAATCTTGTTCATTGTTTGCCAGCTCTTACCACTAGCGTCAACAATAAATGGCAGCGAATCCGGGTTCGAGGGGGTGACGCCATTCAGAAAATAGTCAACCCACTCCTTGGGGCAATCGTACTCTGGGTTAGTGGTGTGAATCCCACCAAGACCATCATTGCCATGCACATCAGTGGCGTCTTTAGGCTCGATGTTGTCAATTGTCTTGTTAGTACCCATGGAGACTATAGGGCGTTGGTCAGAGTAAAGAGGTAGTCCCTGGGCCCTGCGGTGCTCGTTCTCTTTTTGGACAATGGAGAGAATGCTAAGAATATTGTGGAGGGTCGCTTCAAGTGAGCAGTTGCCAAAAGTTAGTGAGACCATTTTGAACTCGCGCACACTCTTGGGAGTGGTCATGAGCAAAAGAATAGCCATAGTATCATCAAGTCCAGGGTCAGTATCGAGAATAATCATGTTTAGGGAGGGGTGAAACTGTCAGATAGGAAAGTGGGATGAGTAAACCTGGGGGTATATGCACTTGAAGTAGATAACCGCTGGACCATTGCTGGGCAAGACTTTTCTTAACTTTCTCGTAAATCATTCTCGAGATATTTGAACTGGTGAGTGGTAGGTTCAACTATCGTGCTCGAGTACGTGCTGATCAAATAGGCCCGCTCCGCTGGCTGAAGAAATTGTGGCACTAGATCACACAGGCCGAAGACCGCCTTGCATTCCAACATGTCTGACGATAACCCCTATTTATTATTTGATCTGAATATTAAGCCAGTTTATTCATTGAACAGCAGTTATTCTCTAGTGTTCTGCTCTTTTTCTCATCTCATGCTGCATCAAGATTCTCACTTCGCTTTGGCCGAATGTTTCAGGGAAAGCCTTCGTTTCCTTCAAGTCTGTAATGAATACGCTATCTTTAGTAACAGCCCAAACATTAGGATATGAAACTGTAGCATCGACTGGCTGATCGGGTAATGCGTACTGTTCTGCTACCTCCATAGTCTCGACGTTAATTTTGAGGAGAACAGGGGACTCTTGAATAACACACACGGCATGCATATCGTCAAACTTGACTAGTCGTAGTACATTAAACTGTGTCAAATCAGGGAACACACTGCTGAGATCCAACCGACCGGTCTCCTCACAGGTGTTCAAGTCCCATTTGGCAACAAAACTATCGCCACCAGCGGAAAGTAACGAGCCACCAACTATACACAAGTCAGCGACATATTGTGTGTGACCAAAGCAGAATCCTTCGATTTCGTACGGCTTTGCAAGGTTCGAGACTTTAATATGCTCGTCACGGTCGGCAGTCAAAATCCTCTCGCCTACGACAGCTATTTTCAAAAGCATTGAAACATGACCGAGCACAGGTAAAAAGCTAAATTCACCCTTTTCATCGGTAGCTGTGCCATTCAAATCGAGGTCATAGACATCTCCAAATTTGTCGGCTACCAGAACTTGAGTCTCAGACTTGAAAGCAAGGGAAGAAGGACGCTTGGGGAAAGCAAAACGGGTTTGTTCTTTGAGCTGAGTATCGAATACTACTACTGACTTGTCTTCATGGTTTACACCCAAAATTCTAGATTGGTCTGGTGACACAAGAATGTTATCAATGTGGCCGGCAGGAACTTCAAACTGAGCGAGTATCTTGTGCTCATCAATCAAGAATAAAGTCTTTGAATGCGCCACTACTGCTTTATTTTGCAAGCTAACAATTGTATGAGGCATTTAAGGAGAATAGGAAGTACAGTTTATAAAATTTCAAGCCCCCTCTGAATAATAATTTCTCAGAATGACGGACCCAGGATGGTTCTACGAAAAGAGCGAACTATGGCCAGGACAGGCATTTGGACTTAGGATTAATCAGTGGTTATACAAAGGAAGAACAAAATTCCAAGAGGTGGAGATTTTCGAGAGCGAAACCTATGGTAATGTGTTGGTGCTAGATGGTGTGATTCAAGCCACTGAGCGTGATGAGTTTGCGTACCAGGAATTGATTGCACATATTCCGTTGATGTGCCATCCTGACCCCAAACGAGTACTCATTATTGGTGGCGGCGATGGGGGTTGTGTTCGAGAAGCATTGAAGCATCCCGGGGTTGAGTTGATCGAGCTTGTGGAAATTGATCAGACAGTAATTGATCTTGCTCGTAAATACTTACCCACCATGTCAAGCTGCCTTGATGATCCTCGAGTCAAGATACATATCACTGATGGCTTTGAATTTTTACGCCAGAGTGAGGCCGTTTACGATGTGGTGATCTCTGATACCTCTGATCCCGAAGGACCCGCAGAGGCCCTTTTCCAGGAAGCGTACTTCAAGCTATTACGAGAGGTCATCACCCCCAATGGACTGTGTTCATTGCAAGCGAGTGAGAATGTTTGGCTTAAACTGGACGTGCTTCGTGATCTTCAGGCCAAGTGCCGCAATGTGTTTCCTAAAGTTGCATACAGTACCTGCATGATTCCTACATATACTAGTGGCCAGTTAGGGCTCATGATTTGCGCAAATAATTTCGACACAGATGTTGAGCACCCGTGTAGAACCAACGTGCCGGAAGATCTGAGGTATTATACGCCTGCAATCCATGAGGCCAGCTATGCATTGCCGCAATTTGCTAAAAAGTACATAAACTAATAAATATTTTGAGGGTTGAGTCGAGGTATCTGAGAGCGCGAGATGTTAGAGAGGATGTAGATACACTCTTTGATCTACCCCTGGCAAGTAGCCAGCATTCCTTCGATAACTTTCAGTAGCTGTTCATTCTCACATGCAGCGGCTACGCGCTCTTTGTCGTTCAGCTGCTTGTTGACCTGATGTTCACTTTGGTGAGTTCCGGGAGTAATTTCCAGTCTGATACGGTACTTGGGAGGCAGACATCGCTCCAAACGAACTCTGATTCCTAACCCGATCAGTGTGGCAAGACTGCAGTGGGTGATGGTGGGCGTGATTTGCACCATAACCTCGCCAATCTCGGGCTCATCAACCTGGCCCTTGACTTGAATCCTATCAAGACCAACAACCGCAAGCTGTCCAAGCGTCAGAGGATGCTCGGGATCGCTAATAGAAGATATAAGATCAAAGATTTCTTGTGTGTCGATTTGATCAGTTCCATATTTATGGGCTGAGTCGCTCGAACTAAAGAGTGAAAAGGGCTCTACGCTCTCAGCAATAGCTTCGTAGGCCATTTGTGAGCTATCTTTCTCTAATTCCTGGCGTTGCGGGAGCTGCCATTGCTCCAATACTACCGGATTTTCGTTAATGGGTTCAGACATTTCGGTTTCTAAAATGAGTCAGGAGTCCTCGGAAAAGTCGGCGTATGTGAAGGAGACTTTGAAGAAGTTGCTAAATGTGTTTTATGTATTACGACGAATAGAGTATCAAATAGTTATGTCTAAACCGTGCTCAGGAGATAGGGACTGAGTTCATATCGCTTTGTCTTATCACACCACCCTCTACCTTACACATGAAAGTAGTGGCTATAAGTGGCCCTAGCTGTAGTGGAAAGTCAACCATCTCACAAAACTTGATCAGGCTGATTCCTGGATCAATTATAGTTCATCAGGATGACTTTTATCTTCCCGATAGCCAGCTTCCGCAGACTGAAGGGGTCGCCAACTGGGACTGCCCAGAAGCATTTGATATGGATCGGTTTGCCAAAGTGGTTGCTAATTTGCACAGGGGCCAAAAGCATAAATATAAAACGTACGAGAATGCGCAGGTTGAACAGATTGACGCTAATGTACCGCCAATTCCTCCTATTGCCATTGTAGAAGGTATCATGCTATATCAAAAGGGGAGCCCATTACTGCCAGAGTTTGATGTTAAAATTCTTGTCAATGAAGATAAAGAGCTGCTTAAACAACGCAGGAGTACCAGAGTCTATGATACAGTCGAGGGTGAATGGGCTGACCCCCCTGGGTACTTTGATGAAATTGTATGGCCAGAATTCGAGAAAAATTACGGGTACCTGCTGGATAGTAATAAGCTTAGTAGAGAAGCAAAAGAGCTGGGCATCAGATTGATTCCCAACGAGCCACTTAAAGATATGTTTGAGCGTGTTGTTTCGATACTCAGCGAGTAAATATCACAAACACAACTGCCTGAACCTCATTGTATCGTTATATTGCTTGAGTCTGTCAAGCTACCCCCTAATAGAAATGAACTAGAGGTACAATAGCCTGTGTCACTCGGTTGATGTCTGAACTGAACGGCGCGTACTCAAACACGCAAAGCGAAAGAACTAAATTGTTTAATTGTTTACTTAAAATACTATTTGCTTTCATCTGGGAGAGCATATCCCAACTTCTTATAGGCAGCAAGCATTTGATTGTGGCAAGTCTCCATGAGTTTACCAGCGTCGTCGCTGGTCATACCGATCGTAGGGATTGGGTCAAGCACTTGGATTTTGATCGTGGCGCTATCTTTAATACGGTGCTCGCGCTGGTACCACACCTTAGAGTAGTTTTGTACAACATATGGAACAATGGGGACTTGTGCTTGAATGGCAAAGTGGAACGCACCTTTCTTGAAAGGCAGCAGAGTCAGATCAGTGGCATGTGAGCGGGTACCCTCCGGGAACATAAATACACTTTGTTTGGTGGTCTTCATATCAGCCTTAGCCTGGTTAAAGGCCTCGATGGCGGTCTTACGGTTACCACGATTGATAAATACTGTCCCTGAGGCCCACATGAACCAACCTAAGAGAGGGTAGTATTTGAGAGCCTTTTTGGCGGTAACAGAGCAATATCTGGGGAAAGTTGCGCCCAAAACCCCTATATCAAGCATACTCTGATGGTTGGTCACGAAAATAGCCGGACGCTGAGAGTCGAGGATCTTACGGTCGATAACGTCGAACTTCAAATGCAGACTTGTAGCCAAGAGCCACTCGAAGAATCGGCCAGTGCTCCATTGAGCGAGACCCCGCTTGCCAATGATTGCAAACGCAAGACTACTTACAACACCGTAAACAGCGGAGGCGAGGACGATAAGGATATACACCACATAGCGTCCATGGTATTCCAAAGGCTTGACAATACCTAAATATCCAAGAAACAATGCACCAGCACTAGTACCTACTAGCGCTTTGGCGAGGATGGCGATGGCTCCCATTAGTCAAGAGGAAAAATGTCCAGAATACAGACTTTCATGCAGGACCCGTGACCATGCTGCTGGTTGACGTGTGATAGAACCTAGCTAGGTTCAAGTTATTAAGGAACTTTGGGAATACGGTCATTAGGGGTTAGAAATTGTATCTGGTATCTGGTATCATGTGTATTTGATTGCATCACTTGCTTTTTTTTGGTCAAACCCCGCGCATGCATGAAATGGGGTGGCATTGAGCATGCAGTGTCCTCCCGAAAAAGGTTCTGACCTAGAAATATACGATACAAATAGATTATCTGCGACAAACAATGAGCCTAGCTCATTGAAACCCTGCTGGATTAGCCCCGCTAATGCGAGGAAAAGCAAACACAGCTTGTGAAGATGGCGCACTAAGGTATAGCTAGGTTTTGGTGGTGACGTGAGATACCAGAGACCGGAATGGTTTGTTGTCAGTTGTTTTTTCGATACAGGGAGATTACATGAAATGGCAGTAGGAAAATAGGAATCGACAGATCATGACAACGATGAGCATACTTTTATTTCATATAGCTCAAAATGAAAATCCAAGCAAGAGCTTTTGTACAGGGATCTTGAAGCCGGAGTGGAGCCCTTGAGGATCAGCTCAAATCGGTGATCATGCCCCTCGATTGAATTTGTGTATTATAATATACACATTAATACTTGAGCGTTTGCGTAGTTAAAAATAAAATAAGAAGCGTTTTGTGGGGTATATTCAACTTCCTCTCACACCAGCAATATCGCGAACGCTGACATCACCCCGCACTGAGTGGGTTCTCAGACTCGCTGCATCATCCCTGTGACGTCTGAAACTCGGAATAGAGATTTTACGACCGATATCTCGCATGAAAGCAAGCCCTTTATGTGTGCTGTCTGAGATACTAGCGGCGTAGCGAGATCCGCGGGATACAATACTTTCCAAATCGTAACCCGTTAGGACGCTGGTATTATCAGAGGCAAATTGAGACTGGTAGTCGGCAGTAGACTCACTCTCTTCACTAACGTAGCTTATTACTCTCGGAGGTTTGCCAACTATTTCAGGGCGTAACTTTGCGGCAATTCCAGACCGATCGACCATGGTACGAGCACGAACAAATTTATCCATCTCCCAGTAGAGCTGTGACCACTCCGCCAACACTTTCTGACGTTGTTCGGAAATACCGTCTTCATAGAACATTGTCACGATCCATTTCAGAGTCAATGCATCAAACTGACTTATCAAACATTGTTTGCGGGCCAACAATACATCACTGGGAGGCTGGGGGGATGGTTCAGTAGGTGGCGACCAATGGTAGTGGTAAGCAGAGAACCCACCTAGAGACTTTGGTAGTTGGTCTAGGGTAATATGCTCGAGAAGTTGAGGTGTCCGGTAGGTAAAGATGATCTTGTTACGGAGTCTTGGTTTGAGCATGGGCGCGTAAATTCTCCAAGAGGCATTCTGGAAGCTCTTGGGTCCATTGTGGATAATCAACTTAGATATGAGCCCAGGGTGGTAAGTGCTGAAGCACTCACCAATAAATCTGATAACAGCAGACTCGAGGTTGGATGTGTCGGGAAAATTAGTGAGATCATACACATAAGTAGCACCATCTGCATGTTCTTGAGTAACCAACTGTACTTGTTCATTAATGAGAGAGCTCCAAAGATCGAGGTGCTCTTTCTTAAACCACGAGGGCCGTTGATCGCCACGGCAAACCACAAGGGGCCTGCCTACCATATCCTGACCTGCTAGGTAACGAGGAGCAATCTGATGCAAGAGTTTGCATTCATCATCCTCAATAAAATACTCATCTCCCATTGCCAGGATCTGCTCCATACTGGGGTTGCGGGCATGCCAAACGATACAGTGACCGAGGGCATGAACCACTTTACAGGAATCAACTTCTTGACGTACATATCTCAAAAACAGCTTGTCCGGGTTGTCTCTCAAGAGCCAATGGTACCGACTAATAGCCTCACTCAAATCAATTTTGCGAATAGAACGAGCAAAAGTGTCCACCAGCTTTTTGATAGGTGGAAGCCGTTTACTGAGGTTTACTTTCTTGATCTCCTCGGGTGGAATATCCCGAATTAAGTTCTTATTGACGTCGCTCTCAAAGTAATCCTTATACCCAAATACTTGCAAGACGGCGGCATATAAAAGTTTGATCTGCGCTTCTTCTATCTGGCTGAGCTGATTTACCCAGCAATTGTTGGTACCCATTTGACAAACTAGCGAAGACGGCATTCAGTCGTTGCTTTAATCATTGTTGGTGAGCCCTTGTCGACACATGCCTAACCTAAACCTGAACTTGGGGGATCACTCAAGGTGGCAAGAAAGCCATAGTACTAATCTGAGCCAGATGCGCACGCGGGGCAAAATACCTGCAATAGTATGAAACGGGAGATCTCTCCCTAAATTTTACGTTCAAAAGTGGGTCGAAAATACCATGCTGGTATGAATGTATTGACGGTTCCAAGATATGCAAGTACCTGCATATGAGCAGGGTATCTGCAAGTCGAGTGGTCTCTCAAAATTGGTATAAAGTGATTTTCTCGGAAGCTGGTATTATATGCTAGGTTTTCGTAACTTATTGAATACGCATATTGCATTTTTTAGCCTTCCGAGGCTTCTCATGCAAGATTACTCGTGATATGCACACGAATTAGGGTATGGTCATGGCACTGTTTCAGAGGGTCTTGTCTATAACGTCACAGGTAATGCAATATCGGACCATGGGGAGATTCTAGACTTGGGGTTTGAAACGTGGGGCGATCCATTCATGATTTAATACAGAGCTTATGCGCTGAGAGCCCGGCTATTAGCTGCTTGTTTTCTATATAGCTCATTCTTACGAATTCATCTATCAACGGTTAATTGCTAGTCTTCTTGATGCCTCGACCCTCAAGATCTTCAATCTGATATGTAAAATACCGATTCATGTAGAAGATAAGGGGTTGGTCAAATATATAAAAGCGGACAAGTTAAAGATATAATCCATGCGAACATATGATTAAAATGTGGGATTTTTAGAGGTACATTTACTTCCAGGGGTTCGCGAAGAAATCGTCTTCTTCCACAGGAGCAAACGTACTATTTACTGTATTTGATGATGGCGTAACCGTGCTCGGGATCGGTGCAACACGAGCGGCAGGCGCAGGACTCGGGGCGGAAGGGGAGTCGAAGGAGAGGCCACCCAAAGAGTCAATTAGACTAGAAGTAGGTTTACTGGCGGAGGAAGATCCTGTAGGCTTAGTCGATGGGTTAGGTGCGAACAGGTCAAAGTCAAAAGCCGAGGCACTGGTTGAAGGGGGACTAGTCGGGGCATTGGGGGTAGATGTTAAGTTACCAGTTAAGGGTCCTGGGGTAGTGGTAACACTTGGAGCAGAAGGGGGGTCGGGTCTTGATACTGGCTGAGGTTTTTGAGCATACAAGCTAAGAATTGACTTCTTAAGATCGGCTCTAGGAGCGGCAGGAGCAGGGGCCGGGGCAGGAGCAGGAGAGGCAGCAGCAGAAGTGGTCTTGGTAGGTCTAGACTGAGCATACCGTGAAGAAGGTGCTGAGAATATATCCGGGGTTGTGCGGCTTCCCCCCAAAGAAGGGGTCCGACTGATGTTTGTAGTTGCTGCGCTGGGGGTCTGCGCGGTTGATGGCTGGCCTTTACCCGGGACAGGAGGGGCACTTTCAAAACTGTCGAAGTCGAGCAAGTTAGCGGACTGCTGAGGGGCTGGAGTCTGGGTCTGTCCACTTGACACACCTCTTCTCAGTTTACGGTCTTTGACTTGTTGTAAAGGAACGTCCTCGTGACTTACCGCCGATAAAGCATCAGGTTGTGGCTTTTCTTGAGCAGCCCATCTTTTTAAATCGTATTTAGTGCGAATAAAGTTAACGATCTTGCTCTCGTCAGGGACATGGTTCCCAGGCAGACCGGCCTCCCAATACTGATTGGCCTTGGCGTTACCCCATCTCTGGAGCTCCACAAGCTGAGTATCAGACCAAGAATCCAGGTCGACACTACGCACCTTGGAGATGTGTGTACCTAGAGACCGATGCACGCCCGAGCACCGAATACAAAGAAAAATGCCGATATTCCAGGATGCCCAGCGGGGGTGAGTTGTTGTTTTGCAGTCTGCACAGTGCTTATTACCTGGTTCTGCCAGCAATTTCTTTAGAATTTGCTTGTTTTGAGGTGACGTTTCGGGCATGAACGGATGAATCAGCTGCGATGTGGGTCGGGTATAGGGGTGAAGGGCTACATCTCAAGGTTCAAGTAGAGTGACCATATTTAGGATTAAATACTATACATTAAGAAACCGAAGCAGGTTAAAGCGAGGGATAGACTGAGGGAGCACGGTCTTCTATCTGTGCTTCTAATTCTCTAGCTGTCTACTACTATCCCTGGCGATATCAACCATCTCGTAGTCCTCGAAAAATGTTCGACGCAACTCACGCCACTGTGTCATCCATGTCCCTAAAATGATAAGTAAACATACACTGACCATTTGCAACGCCCACCAAAGCCAGCTCATGGGGAATGACCGGGTGTATACCCATACCACTAGCAGGTGGATAGCATGCAATGTGACGGCAAAATCGAGCGCAAGCTTACTGCGACCCACAATTACTGCCATTCCCAAAACACTAAAAAATGTAGTTAGTAGCCATAGCAGCGATAATTGCCATCCCAAAGCTGTGTCGGCTCGTACCACCTGCCATGAGAAAATGTACTTTGGAGACCACTTGAATCCGGCCACTACTACCAGGAATGTAATAAATACGCTACCTATTGCATAATAAAATGCTTGAAGCTGTAAGATTTGGAAAAATAGCCGTTTTGGAGCGAGAATAGGGCTCTGCTGCATGCTGACAGTGGCAGTGAAAGGAAAGGCATCAAGGCACAGAGGGAGGCATAGAGGGGTATAGTATACATGAGAGTTTTTTCCAAATCAGACCAAAGGAGTTCTAAAATCCATATCTGTAAATTGATGTGATCCAGCGTTAACCTAAATAAGCGTGCTCTCCTCTCCCTGCCAGTACTTTATCTTACTACCTGCTGATGCATGATTATGCACCTCTCGAGAAACCGTCAAGTGCGAGATTCTCCAAACCACACACTTTGAAAATAGTTATGTTTTGACTACAGTCAATGAGATATATAGCTCAAAATTTTTTTCTAGTCTGGGGATGACCCAGTCTTGCTTCAAGACAGGCCTTCTCTCGAACCTTTTTACCTAACCACATGAAAAAAGACTTTGTCTATACCATCGATGATGAGGACAAAGTTCAGGATTTAGAGAACGAAAAAGGGTTTGATTTGAATCCAAGCTTCCAATTTGGAGAATCAGAAACAAAGGCGATCTCAGGATGGGATTTTGGCGTTGATCCAGAGGCAGAAAAAATCGATCAACTCGATGATATTATCAAAAAGCATGGAGGTCTAATGGACGAGGAGAAATCAGACCTTAAGGAGAGTGAAGAGGAAGAAGAGGAAGACGAGGAAGAAGAAGAGGATGATAGCGCAGATGGTGACAGTACAGAGGGGCCCAATACCAAAGACTCTCAAGCCATCGGCGAATCAACCGTTGAATCTACTATCGCTAACGATAAATCGGGATTTTTTGAGGACGCAAAGCAAGATTCATCGGTTTCGTTTACTGAAATGGCACTCTCAAGACCCATTCAGAAGGGTATCACTGCTCTTGGATACCAGAAACCTACCCCTATTCAAAGCAGTGTGATTCCGGTAGCTCTTCTCGGTAAGGATGTCGTAGCTGGTGCCGTTACTGGTAGTGGTAAAACAGCCGCTTTCATGATTCCCACTCTGGAACGTCTTGTTTACCGTTCCCAAAAGACTGCCGCTACTCGGGTGGTAGTGCTAACCCCTACCCGTGAATTGGCGATGCAAATCCATGATGTGAGCTCTAAATTGGGTAAATATGTTCCCAATTTACGGTTCGGTATGGCTGTAGGTGGTCTTAATCTGCGTCAACAAGAACAAGAGCTGAAAACCCGTCCGGATATCGTCATTGCCACCCCTGGTCGGTTTATTGATCATGTACGTAACTCCCCCAGCTTCAACGTAGATTCGGTCGAGATCCTCATTTTGGATGAGGCCGATCGTATGCTTGAGGAGGGTTTCGAATCTGAGATCAACGAAATCCTCACTTTGATCCCCACCAAACGTCAAACTATGCTGTTTTCAGCCACCCTCAGTACTTCGGTCAAGGATCTTGTCAAGCTGGGTCTTCGTAACCCCATGCGTATCATGATCAACCCGCCTAAACAGGCCGCGGCAGGGCTCGTCCAAGAGTTTGTGCGTATCCGTAAACATGAAGAGTCGCGGCCTGCAATCTTGGCCTCATTACTGCGTAAAATCAGCCGATCTCAGCGTGTCATTGTATTTGTTTCACAGAAGAAAACCGCACATCGACTTCGAATCATAATGGGTCTACTGGGTATTCGTGTTGGCGAGTTGCACGGTGCCCTTAGCCAAGACGAGCGTCTACAAAGCATCACAGCATTCAAAGAGCTAGATGTGCCTGTTTTGCTGTGTACTGATTTAGCATCTCGTGGTCTTGATATTCCCAAAATCGAGGTAGTTATCAACTACGAGCTACCGAGCACCTATGAAGTATACCTGCATCGTGTTGGTCGTACTGCGCGTGCTGGTCGTAAAGGTGTATCCATCTCACTTGTAGGCGAAGGAGCTAGTGAACGTCAGGTGGTTCGTAGCGCTATCAGTAGTGTCAATGAAAACACCAGTGCTGCTAAGCAAAAGATCCTTGGTCGTGAGATCAACTGGCAAGAAATCGGCGAGATTACTGACACTATCAATGAAAAACAAGATACAATCGAGGAAGTTTTACAGGAAGAAAAGGCCAATAAAGAGCTAATCTTGGCAGAACGCGATATGAAGCGCGTGCAGAATATCTTGGATCATAAGGAAGAAATCCAGAGCCGTCCCAAGCGTACTTGGTTCGAAAGCGAAACAGCGAAAACCACCAAAAAAGCAAAAACCAGCAATCACCAACAAAAGAAAGAGGATAAGGGACAGCAAAACTGGTTATACAAAAAGACCAAGGGTGACCGTAAGGTAATGTCCAAGAGAGGCGCTCACCGTACTATTGTCAAGGGGAATATCAAGAAATTAAAAAAGTAGACAGAGCTGTACCTTGAATTTTCTAATTATTTACTATTTTTATAAAAGCGTGATATGATTCTTTCGGATTTGTTTGGTACTCCTAAGTTGGACGGCATTGGAGGCTAAATCTGAGCGAGGCAATCATTTGACCGGGTTGTTGTTCGTAACTCAAGTAGCTAAGGGATCCCCATCTTCGAGCCAAGCCACATAAACCCACTACTCCATTGTGGTTCTTCTGATGCACTTTAGCTCTATGGGTCCCTTATCATCATTATTGCGACGATATACCTGCAACACATTTTGTTCACCTCAGCTATCCCAGTGATAATAGACACGTTGCTGATACTATACTCGTAAATATGATACCTTTGAAAGTCGATTCAAGTACAGATAGCTTCGAAAACTCTCAAAGTACATCCATTCACTCATGCACCACCCAGACGACTTCGCCTACTTTGTGCTCTTGGCAGTCCCCGCATCATCACTTGGAGCCCTCAGGTTCCATCTATGCATGCTCAGCACGTGCGCGATTTAGAATGCTGGACACAGGGATGCAGCTGCGAAAAGATTTTTTGGTTTTCGGGGCTGCTGCGCAAACCAGACGCATCGAGGTCATCAGGGATTATCAGTATCTGTATGTGTGCGCAGGACACCCGATTTATTCAGTAGAATAGTAAAGAAAAGCAGCTCATATTCAATTCTTCAGCGAAATCAATTTCAGCTCGGTGTCGAGCCCGGTGTCTAGCGGTTGACTTGGCGCTACTCTCCGACTGCTCTTCCCGAATCTCTGCCACGCTCCATTAGATTGATATCGAGTTACTTTGTGCTAACTTATCTAAATATAAAGCAGTCGGTACAAATATGCCATTTAGCAACCTGGAGTAAGTCTCTGATTGCCTGTGCTAAAAGTTCTATGAGAACGGGGTGGGTGCTCATCTGTAGTTGGCATCAGCATCTAAACAGTATTGAACTTCCTGTTCCCACTTGTCACCATTTGCCAACAGTTTCTCCTTGTTATAAAGCAATTCCTCGTGAGTCTCTGTGCTGTACTCGGTATTAGGGGTCTCGACAATGGCATCAACAGGGCACGACTCCTGGCAGTAGCCGCAATAAATACATTTTGTCATGTCGATATCGTACTTTGTAGTGCGACGACTGCCATCGACGCGCTCTTCGGCCTCGATAGTAATGGCCTGAGCAGGACAAACCGCTTCGCAAAGCTTACAGGCAATACAGCGCTCTTCACCGGTGGGGTAACGGCGCAAAGCGTGCTCACCGCGAAAACGGGGGCTGTGAGGACCCTTTTCAAATGGGTAATAGATGGTGTAGGGGGCTCTGAAGTACATATCGAGAGCAACCCACATACCTCTCAACATTTCTGCGAGCAGGAAAAACTTGGTAGCCTGGCCCAGAATGTTGGGAGTGTCTTCCCATGTTTTAGGGGGAGGGAGGCGGAAGCCTGCGGGGGGCGCGCCGTAGCTGCTGCCCACAGCGTGAGTACTAGCAAACCGCAAAGCTGCGGGGTACTGCCCACAAGCAACAGATCCACGCAGTCCCTGTGCGATTCTGAACATTTTGTGTGTATAGGGTGAGGTGCTGACGAGTACTAATTCGATATTTGTGATTGGCTCTAAACGGTAGGGTAACTTGACTGTGTGGCGTTCAGACCAGCTACTCTAGTGGCGTTGATCAATCGATTACCTAAGGCCTTTTCATACACAGTCCCTCAGACAGCTCCATAAATGTCAAAAAGAGGTGCCGGTTTTCAGTTGACCCGCTTTGAACATGAAGCAGAGAGACCTGAGGTCCCAATTGTAGAGGTATCAAAAGCCTCAAATGATGTTATGGCCAAACGCCAGATTGCCCCGAGACCCAAGGCAAGGGGTACCAATGAACCTTCGGCTGCCACTCCCATTGCAAACCCCTTTGCTTCATTTAGTCAGACAGCCAAGCCTAGCGCCCCTGTTCCTAGCGCTTCCTCTACTCCTTCGGAGACCAGTAGAGCTCGTCTTGTTGGTCTCAACAACCGTTTTGCAAAGACTATCGAAGAGTATTCCAAGACCAATGTAGCGGGTTCCTGGGTTGCAGCTTGTGAAAAGTACCTGAGCTATGTCAAATCTATCGAGCACGATTCCACAGCCAGCCCCAGCCCTAGCTTGGCTGACCCTATGGGCCAGAATGCTGGGTCGTCTACTGGGCCCGCCTCGATGTCTTCCTCTGCTGCTGATTCTGGCACTCCTGCATTCAAGCCTCCTACAAAATTCACATTCGGCAAGCCAGCGTCTGAGTCTTCTTCTGGTGCACCTGTGAAATTCGAGGCCCCTAAATCATTTACCTTTGGCCAATCCTCCACTCCAGCAGCTGTTCCAGAGATTAGCAAACAGGAGCCCGCCAAGTTCTCCTTTAGCAAGCCCTTGGGATCCGTGGAACAGGAGAAAAGAGAAGAGCCGAGCGCCCCCAAGTTCAGTTTTGGTGACCAACCCAAGATTAATTTCACTGGTAGCTCCGAGGCCCCGAAGTTTACTTTTGGTGCCAATAATGCACCCAATTCAGAGGCCAAGGAACCACCCAAGTTCAGCTTTGGCGCTAATTCTGGCTCTGCAAGCGATACCCCCAAATTTACTTTTGGCAAGAAAGAGTCCTTTGGTGATGAAACCAAAGATGCCGCTCCTAAGTTCAGCTTTGGAAACAGTGGCAGCAACAGCAGCAGTAATGGCGACTCGGCGCCAGCAAAGTTTTCCTTTGGAAACTCCTCTAACACAGCCCCTAAATTCACATTTGGCAATAGTGGTGCCTCTGGATCTGCAAGTAAGTTCAGTTTTGGCCAACCTAGTGCAGGTACCGCCAATGTCAACCAGACCTGGAAACCCAGCGAGAAGCCTGCTGAAAGCAGTGCCGATGCTGATGAGGATGATGATGATCAACCCACGGAGGAGCAGCAAGACTTCACTGGCAAAGGTGCGGGAGAGGAATGCGAGGACTCAGTCTTTGAGGTACGCACCAAGCTCTATGATTCTAGTAATGAGAGTGCAGGTCTCGGAGTACTCAGAATTTTGGTCCATCGTGATACAAAAAAGAGCCGAGTAGTGGTCCGTGCTGATGGCTCGGGTCGTGTCCTCATCAATACAATCCTGCCTCAGGCTGTTACATACACAGCAACTAAACAATTTGTATCCATTCCTACTTTTGGGGGTGAAAAGCCTGTGACTTATCGGGCGAGAGTTAAAACCGAAGAGAGTGCAAAAGAACTAGCCGATAAGCTGAATGAGTTTAAGGCGTAATAGATAGATACTAAACTAATTTTTGACATGATACTCGCGCGAGGAGCTTGAAATCGGAAGTAGCCGGTAGAGTTCGATGACAAGGGAAATTCTAAGTAAGACAGCTGGGCACTCAAGGACAATCGTAATTTACACAATCTTACCACGGAAGGGTACACCTCCCATTCTGAACCTAGCTTCTTTTGCTTCTAGCTCAGCACTAGCATCACGACCGGTGAGCTGAGGGGCAGCTAAGCAGAATCCAAGGAAGCTGTAGATAATGGTGTTGAGGAGCATTAGAGCTCATCAGTGACCCTAGGCGTATTTTATGCTCTTTCGTCTGACTTGCTCGCTTACAGTGGCTGCACTGCACGTCAGAAGGAGTATGCACACTAACGCAATATTATGCACCCCCAAAACGAATCTGAAGGCCAGATTTGGGTCATTTATTGGTATCTCTCGACTGTATAGACAACAAGTTGTGTCATACAGGTGATATCAGCGTTTCTGAGCAAGCCATAATACACTTAAGCATTCGACATATATTCATATATAGCAAATTTCCCCATATATTGTGAAAGTAGTGTGGGTTATCGGGAATTCTCATGCAGCTCTTGATGCATATTCGTGTTACTTCAACAATTTTATGTGTGAAACACGCGAGTTTGATAAAAAAATATCGCTGCAGCAAAATACATAGTGTGCATACACGTGCATCAGGTTTTGGAAGTGTGAGGCACTCTTAGAAGCACCTATCAAACACCTATTCCTCAGAGTCTTTAACTAACTGATATCACTCAGTCATAATAACTTCTGATTGCAAAATTTCTGGTAGCAGGGATGATCTTCAATTCTGTATCATGATTTTATGTATTCGCTTGTTTGAGACGCTAGGAGCACCCGATAAAGCACACCTAAATATACGAGATAATGGTAGCAGATTAGATAATTGAATTGTGATAGAAGCCAACTACTTTATTAAAGACCGAGAGGCGAGAATAGGGGAGTTCAGCTTGGCTACCTGCTACTGCGAAAGCTACTACCCCGAAAGCTACTACATCAAATCTAACATTTAGGAGATTATGCTGAGTAAATGCGCTTCCAGAGCCCCTGAGCTTTGAATATCACCGCTAAAACGCTTCTATGAGTCCCGAGTGATTCTCAAAAATGGTGCTCCTATGCAGTCTGACATCAAGGACTGCGACACTGGTCTGCTCGACCACTCTTGGAGCGCTAATTGAATGGACCCACGAATAGATATTCAGTCTGGCTCAGTTTTTCGTGAACGAGAATGACGGGGCGACACTTAGGCTTTTACTACAAAAGACCTCTGCAATAGGCACTCTAGGGACCCGCTGAAAGAGACCCGTTGGTCGCTTAGGTATTGGGCATGCTGTTCCGATACCACTTTTGGTAATGCCAAATAAAGATGTGCACACCGACAATGCATGCATATACCCCTAGTAGGCGGCTCTACGATTGAGCATTCGGAGGAGCTTTGGGCTGTCTAGGGGTGAAAAGCTTCCAACCTAGCTTCTGCCTATCTAGATTAGAGTCAATCTCGATCCATACTGCAGCAAGTCCCAGTGATTGCCCATAATATCCCTGTCTAAGCCAATCAGAACTTGCATCTGATGTGTGGTTCATGGGTGATAAAAGTACTGGCTGTGGAATATAAATATATTTTATGACTTTGAAACTAATGAAAAAGAATGGTGCAATTGAAATTACTGCGAAATTCCCGCTTTGGTTTTTAAAGTTGGGACCCACTTTGATGAAACAAAGATATTTCGTTAAAATCAGTTAAATATTCAATGATAGCCAAAATTAATGAGACTTGGGTGTATAAAGTACAATTATAAACACCAATTAGGCTGGACTTCAGTCTCAGGTCTAAACATATATATGCCTAGTGCCCTCCACATCGTATGCGCACCATCAGCCATTTCTGCGGACCGAATCTCAAGGAAAAGCTCTAAAGCTTATTCTAGAGCTCTAGCAGCGAATGCAGTAGCTCTCACTAAATTTTGCAGGTACTTTTGGTATGTGGGTCCTAATATCAATGCTTGTTGACCCAAGCCCAGGCTATGTAAGTCGCTTTAAATAGCAATATTCTTATTTGAATTTCTGGATTCTG
This sequence comes from Wickerhamiella lipophila, assembly GCA_030582055.1. Taxonomy (NCBI): domain Eukaryota; kingdom Fungi; phylum Ascomycota; class Dipodascomycetes; order Dipodascales; family Trichomonascaceae; genus Wickerhamiella; species Wickerhamiella lipophila. The sequence goes on along the minus strand of JAKTWO010000021.1, from coordinate 122,627 downwards.
TCGAGAAAGATCTCTTGAGCTTCAGATTAATCTCGTCCCCCATAAATTCATGCACCTCATATATGCATCTACCGCAGATTTACCTATTCAGGAAAACCAGTAATTCGAGCCGCAGTGCGATATATAAGTACACGAGTGTTAGGTTTCCAGGGGTACTTTTGAAGTATGCTTTACTTGATCGACTTTTGTGTATGGGCCTACGCTGCAGCTGCAGGGATTCCGGCCGCCGGGGGCTCAGGCTACCAAGCGTTTGATGTAACTATTGACCCCTATACTGGAATGCATATGGTAAGTATGGGGTTTGGTCAGAGCGAGGTGTCGTGTGTAGTTGATACCGGTAGTACCGACTGGTGGGTGCTCTCGCAAGCATACAAGCCAAGCGCAAGCTCAGTAACATCCAACCAGACACTTACCTTGGAATACCTGAACGTACAGGTAAGTGGAGAGGTGGTATCTGATACTGTCTCCATTGGTGACTTGAGTATCGAAAATTATCCGTTTGCCGTTCTTGACAATGCTCCGCTACCCTTCTATGGGCTTGTTGGGCTAGCTCCTCGAGGTAGTGAGAATAATATCGGCCCTTCAAGCTATGTTGACGGCAAATTGACCAGCGACTATTATGATACTTTTGTTACCCAACTCAAAAATGAGGGTGAAATTAATTCTGCTGCTTTTTCTCTGTGGTTGAACGATGGCGATACTGGAAGTCTCATTTTTGGAGGCGTTGACACCACCAAATATCAGGGCACCCTGAAAACTGTTCCTCTTCTCAACATTCCAAATTATGATAGGGCCACTGACAAGTCTTGGATCCCTGGGGAGATTTCCCATTATGCTGTAGCTCTCAACAGCGTTAGTCTACAAAATCGCAGCTGTAGCACGATACCAGTGATCAGTGACGCACACTTGCCTGTCGTGTTAGACAGCGGGGCATCAAGCAGTCTTGCCAGCTCCAAGTTTGTGGACCCAATTTTCATGTCTTTTAATAGCAGTGACCGGGTGCTTGGATATGACGATCAGTCTGGTCAGTATTTCACTTCGAGTGTGCCTGATGGAGACTTGATTTTCGACTTTTCTGGAGTCATAATTTCAGTTCCAATTGCTAATCTGTTTACTCCGGCTGTTAATGAACAAGATGGCTCCACGATCTACGTCTTTGGTATCACCGTTAATGATATCTACACTGATGTCGAGAATGATGGCCGGGCTGTGCACCTCATTGGAGCAAATATTCTGAATAGCGCATACGTTGTGTTTGATCTGGAAAATAATGAGGTTGCCATGGCCCAAGCTAAGCACGGAAATATTAGAGACCAAACTATTGTGGCGATTCAGAGTGCGGAAGCTGTCCAGGCTCCGCGGTATAGTGAAACAGCTTGGAGTGGGGATTACAATACTCAAACTGTGAGCTTATTTAATTGACTTATTTTAGTAGCCATTCTATAATTAGCGTATCTACCTACACCTGCTATTTGTCCGCCATTGATTCACGAAGTAACCCACTTTAAGAGTTAGTCATCTGGTAAAGCCTACTCCCACCTCACAATTAAAAGAGTTCTTCGACACCTCCACAGAATGTCTGCTCGCCCCGAATCCCAGGCATTTAGCCGTGAAGCATTCGACAGTATGCTGCGCCACCGCTTCTTTTACGCACCCTCGTTTGAGATCTACGGAGGCGTCTCTGGTTTGTTTGACTATGGTCCTGCCGGTTGCGCCCTCACATCTAACATCATCGATACTTGGAAAAAGCACTTTATCATTGAAGAGGATATGCTTGAGGTTGAGTCTACCTCCTTGACCCCCGCTGAAGTGTTCAAGACCAGTGGACATGTCGATAAGTTTACCGATTGGATGACCCGTGACTCTAAGACTGGCGAGATCTTCCGCGCTGACCACTTGGTTGAGGAAGTTCTTGAGTCTCGTCTCAAGGGCGATAAGGAAGCTCGAGGTCAGCAGGTGGTTGAGTCCAAGGAGGAGGACAAGAAGCGTAAAAAGAAGGTAAAGGGCCACCAGGTTGTGAAACTTGAGGACAGCGTCGTTGCAGAATATGAAAATATTCTAGCCCAAATTGATAACTATGACGGTGCTGCTCTTGGAAAGATTATTGAGGACTACAAGGTTGTTTCGCCAACTTCTGGCGCTGAGCTCATCCCTCCCATTGAGTTCAACTTGATGTTCGATACCCAGATTGGTCCCTCTGGCCAGCTCAAGGGTTACTTGCGTCCAGAAACCGCTCAGGGTCAGTTTGTCAACTTCAACAAGCTGCTGGATTGCAACAACAACAAGATGCCCTTTGCTTCTGCTACTATTGGTAAGGCTTTTCGTAACGAGATTTCTCCTCGCGCCGGTTTGTTACGTGTTCGTGAGTTCACACAGGCCGAAATTGAACACTATGTTGACCCCGATAACAAGAAGCACAAGCGTTTCCACGAAGTCGCTGACCTTGTAATCAAGGCATTGCCCAAGGGTGTGCAGGAAAGTGGTTCTACGGAGCTCACTGAGATTAGTATTGGTGATGCAGTCGCTAAAGGAATGATCGACAATGAAACCCTCGGCTACTTCATCGGCCGTATCTACCAATTCTTGATTAAAATCGGTGTCGACCCCAAGCGTACCCGTTTCCGCCAGCACATGGCCAACGAGATGGCACACTATGCCAGTGATTGCTGGGATGCTGAACTTCAGTCCAGTTATGGATGGGTCGAGTGCGTCGGTTGTGCTGATCGTAGCGCCTATGACTTGACTGTGCACAGCGCTCGCACAAAGGAGAAGTTAGTTGTTCGCCAGGCCTTGCCCGAACCAGTCACAGTCGAGGCTTGGGAAGTCGAGATTGACAAAAAGAAGTTCGGTCCTAAGTTCCGCAAAGACGCCGGTAAGGTCCAGCAGTGGCTCGAGGACCGTACAGATTGTGAGCTGGAAGATCTCGCTAAAGAGCTTACTGAGAAGGCCAAAATTGATGCCAAGATTGAGGGCCAGGAGTATGAGGTTGACAATTCTCTCGTTAAGATCGAGAAGCGCAAGAAGACTCAAAACGTTCGCGAGTTCACCCCCAATGTCATTGAGCCCTCATTTGGTATTGGACGCATCCTCTACAGCTTACTTGAGCACTCGTACTGGACTCGCCCCGAAGATGATAGCCGTGGTGTGCTCAGTTTGTTGCCCCTGGTTGCCCCTACCAAGGTCTTGGTTGTCCCTCTTTCTAATAACAGCGCTTTCGAGCCTCTTGTCGATCGTGTCACCCGTGAATTGCGTCGCAATCATATCAGCGCCAAGGTTGATGAGTCTGGAGTATCTATTGGACGCCGTTATGCCCGCAACGACGAGGTCGGTACCCCCTTTGGTATCACCGTTGATTTCCAGAGTGTTAAGGACGACACCGTAACCATCCGTGAACGTGACTCCACTGAGCAGGTTCGTGGCAGCATTGAAGAAGTTATCAGTGCCATCAAGCAGATTGTCTTGCACGGTGCTGAATGGAGTGATGCCACCAAGAACTTGACCAAGTTTGATAGCCAGGCCGCTGAGTAGATTTCTAGTGGTGTAAAATAAGCCCGTAGTTTCTTCGCTATACTCAAAGACTACTTGATAGATATAAAGAGGCCTGTGCCTCAGCCTAATGACTCTAGACAGAAAACGAACGCACCTCAGCAGGCTCCAGCCATTTACACCTCCGAATCACTGGCTACCGAAGATGACCTCGGAAACCCTTTGAAGAGTCACAAACTATGAAAGAGACATCTTACAAGATGCGCGCCCGTTTGGCCTATGCTACGTCCCATCCACGTACTATCGACTCAGGAGCCAGGTTCTACATTAATTTCTGGGTGATTCTATCATAGAGGACAAGTACTTATCAAATCTGGAGTGTATCCGCTTATCTTTCTGCGCCCTCAAAAGCGATACCACCTTTGTCATCTCCATGCGAACGGTTGAACAGCTGTCGGCACAAGCAAATAGCTACGAGTTTAGCCCTCAGGTATCTTTCCGTAGCTGGATCCATGTTCTAAAAACGATGCTTATACAGGCCAAAGGTTTCCAAGCCCACAATGACTTGGAGGATGCCTACATTCTGTACCTAAGGTGGGCTGATTTAGCTCTTAATCAGATTCCCAAACACCCACAATTCAAGGAGAATAAGCATAAATATGATGAATTGGCCGGACAGCTAGGGCAAGTGCTCAAGGACGCCGAGAATGTTAAGCTGATGCTGAAAAAGGTTGAGAAAGAGAGGCCGAGCGAGCCTGCTGAGTCTCAAACTCATGCTGCTAGAGCTAATCAAACGCGAGCAGATTCCAAACCACAATCGCCTGCAATTCCCGATAAAGAAGAGCTCTCAACACACCTTTATGATCTTGATTTATCAACTCTTCGGTCGTTGCGACGAAACTCCCAGCATGAAGCCCCAAATATTTCAGTAACAGCTCACTTGAGCTCCCAGATAGCCTACCAGAACCCAAAAGTGAGATCCGATTCGGGCATCTTATCCTCAAGTACCTCATCTACATCTGCACAAAGTTGCCACAAGGTGACTGCTAGCACAGAAGGAGGTGGTTCACTGCGTACGCTATTTGTGCCATCATCTCTAGAAGAGGCTTTTTTGTCGTATGCAGCTGAGAATACAAGTCGAAACCTCGAAACATGTGGAATATTGTGTGGCAAACTCAATAGAAACGCATACTTTGTGAGCGACTTGTTAATTCCCAAGCAGGAATCTACGGCTAATTCGTGTTCAACCACACACGAAGAAGAGCTTTTCGATTTTATAGAATCGAGAGATTTATTTATTCTTGGGTGGATCCATACCCACCCTTCCCAGTCTTGCTTCATGTCGAGTGTGGACTTGCATACCCATAATTCGTATCAGATTATGCTCCCTGAAGCAATTGCGATTGTCTGTTCCCCTAAACACAACCCCAATTTTGGCGCCTTTAGGCTTACCAGCCCACCCGGCATGGATATCATTACTCGCTGCAAGAAAACTGGTTTCCATCCTCACGACGAGAAAAATATTTATAGGAGTGTAATCCCTGGCCATATGAAGTTATTGGATTATAAGTTCACCGTGAAAGATCTCCGATAACAATTATTATGTACATCGTCTAGAAAACTTCTTTAGATCCGTTTACCTCCATTGTGCGATTAGACTTTACTTGCACATACCCTCAGCCACAATTTCACGTGCCACCATGAAGGCGGTTGTTCTGGATGTTGAAGGAACCGTGTGCTCCATTGCATTTGTTAAAGAAGTCCTGTACCCATTCGCAATTAAGAAAGCTGCACAGCTACTGCAAACCACGCAATTCCCTCTAGACAGCTCTAACAAGTTTGACTCTTATCTGCTGAAATTTCCCAGCCAGTACCAGGCCAATGGCCAGGAGATTCTTGAGCACATGGAGGACCTGACCCGCAATGATATTAAAGCTCCATACCTCAAGGGTTTACAGGGATACTTGTGGCGTAGCGGTTACGAAAGTGGTGAGATCAAGGTCAATATTTTTGAGGACGCTGATGCCGCAATCAGGCGTTGGAGCAAACATATACCAGTGTACATTTATAGTTCTGGAAGCATTGAAGCCCAAAAGTTGCTGTTCACACATACCGAGCAGGGCGACCTGACCCCCTTTTTGAGCGGGTATTTTGACACCCAAAATGCAGGGCCCAAGCAGGAAGCCCAGTCGTATACCAAAATTACCGAGGTAATTGATGTAACACCGGCAGAAACTTTATTCTTCAGTGATAATCCGAAAGAGATCACAGCTGCCAATAGTGCCGGTTGGCAAACTATATGGACTGTGAGGCCCGGTAACGAGCCAGTGGACTGGGATGTAGAGGCAGTCACCAGTTTCAAGGGCATTTAGGGTATCCACTGGACTATGGCGTGTCGTAAGCCAAGGTGACGTAGGCCTGTATTTACTTTATTAACTAGTGCAATATAAGGAACGAATGTCTAGTCCTCATGACCATGCTCAAACAAGTAATTTGCAGTCAAGTTTTCGTTTTTGTCGCAGGCGAAATAAGCCTGAATCACTAAATTACGGTCAAACCCGAGCTCGACTAGTCGACCGATAGCCTCGTTTTCTTCCGGGGTAATCTCGATACTTGCTGTGTTTTCGTACTGATCATCATGCTCATCGCCATCTCCTTCCCCCAAAAACTCGTCAATATTTTGAGTGATAGCCTCAGCAAGCATTGGATTCTGCTCGGCCAACTGTTGAATGAGGGGCTCCATTATGCTTGGGTTTTCACGGACCAGTTGGCGGAGCTGACGGATATCTTCTGGCATCTCAGTGAGTTGGGCATCTTCACGGGGAGCAGAATCAAATAAGTTCACATCAGTTGTATCAATTTCTGATTGCGGGTCCTCACCACCAGCATGATCACCAGCGTGGTCACCAGCAGTCGTAGGGATACCTTCGTCCTCGTAGAAAGTTGCAGAGCGCTCTCTAAGCTCTTGTGCTTGACCGTTCAAGAGGAACTCCACTGCTCGATCGGGGTTGTTGTATGCCATTCTGAGAGCCGTCATGACAACAGGACGGTCGTAGCCCATCTCCATCATAGACTCGATAGCGTTCTCAGGAACACCAGGAAGTCCACCACCAGTGGAACCAGCAGAATCTGCACTGGAGCTGGCAACAGGGTCGTGGGAGGTAGCCGGTGTACCATCGGTAGACTCATCAGAGGTCGAGACCTTGGCCTCAGGCTTTGACTCAGGCTCAGGTTCAGTTTTCTTAACCTTCTTTTTACTGGTCATGCACACAATAAAGCCCTTTTCTTCATCGATCTCATATGTGGAAATCGCTTCCTCGTCCTTAAGTATACGACCCGAGTAGATAAGTTTTTGGGTGGTAAAGTCATCAAATTCACGCTCTTGTGCATTTTTCTGTTTAATTACTGCAACAGTTTCCGTGGGGTCCACTTCAAGCTGCCATTTCACCTGCTTCAAGTCTCTGAAGTTGAGTCTCATGTAAGCATTAGTAAGTGAGATACTACATTGATGTACCGGAGAGATCCAATAGATTTAGAGTATCTATATAGTCAAATAGAGTGAAATGAATTTGATGGCACAAAGGAGGCACACCTGAGGGTCAAGCTTTGATCAGCTAGATACCACCCTAATTGCTTGTACGGTAAACATCTCTAGCACTGGCCTGGTGGTTGGGGAACACGAGAGAGCTGGCAAGGACAACGTTCTCCCGTCTGGTGAGCCCAAAAGTGATTAAATCAGCAATATCCTCAGCATTAAGGGGCTCAACACCATTGTACGCATTTGAAGCAGCAGATTTATCGCCTCTGAATCGCACAATCGAGAACTCGGTTTCGACCATTCCTGGATCAATCTCGAGGACACGGATTTTCGAGTCAATGGACTCTTTACGGAGCGACTGAGCAAAAGAAGCAACACTCGCCTTAGTACCGCAGTAAATTGAGCCTTCAGGGTACGGGTCGCGGCCAGCAATTGAGCCCAAAAACAAGATGTCACCACGCTTGCGAGTACGCATTCCGGGAACAATTGCATTGGTGAGGGCTACAAGACCCAACACATTGGTGTAATACATGGTGGCAACATCATTAGCATCGAGCGTACCGACCCTGTCTCTGCCCAAAGCAGCTCCTGCATTGTTGATGAGAACATCGACTTCGCTGAACTCTTTGGGCAAGTTATTGACGAAATCAGGTACCTGCTGGTATTTAGAGATGTCCAATTCAGCGGGATGAATCTCGATTCCTTTGTACTCAGCTTCAAGTTTGCTCTTGAGCTCATTCAAGCGCTCAATGCGGCGAGCAGCCAGAATCAGCTTAAGGTCGCCATTTGCTGCATCTGCAAGCGCGATAGCAATGGCGGCACCGATTCCTGAGCTGGCACCGGTGATAAGGACAGTTTTACCTGCAAGTCTCTGAGCAGCTTTAATTCCAAATGACATTACGATTGGAGGTCTGTTGGGATTATTCACTCGATTTAGTGATTTCCCAGGGGTGGTGCAGGGGCTGTCATAGAGTTGGATATGATAAGCAGTTTCTATAGGGAGAATCTCCATAGTCGCGTGACCGTGAATGGGTTGGTGACTACGGCCTGAGAAGTTGTGAATAGTTTGTCTCATGAGCAAACCAGTAAAAACGCTCAGGTTTGTAATATTCTCTCGGAATCGTTTTAGAGTCCTCAAAATTCCATTGTCGGAGATCAATTGGTAAACTCTGCTTTAAGTTAGATGATAATCTTATATGGTTTGCCGGCATCATGATCAAGTATATAACAGCGAGCATGACACTCAGATATCTCAGAAAAAATGGTCTCTTCTACTCTCCTCTTTACCACTGCTTTCGCTGTTACCAGTGCTACTTCTGCTTCTGCCTCTGCCTCTGCCTCTGCCTCTGCCGCTAAGCTCGAGATTTCAGGTGTCCCCCAGGACGTGGTCGACTTTGGTCTTGAAATCGCTGCTATGCAGCTAGCCAACTACCGTAACTCTGATGTTTCCCATTCTGATGCGGTTAATGTCGCTCGTGATGGTTTCACTAGCTACCTTGAGCAGGCTCCCATCCAGAAGTTGGTTGTCAAGGCCTTTGAGTATTACAGCCAGAATGCTGAGGCCTTCAACTCCCTGAGTTGGACTCCTCCTAGCGCGGATTTCAGCTTGCAGGTTGTTCAGGCCTTTGCTGCTGCCAACAAGGAACTTGCATCCCAGCCCGGCCACGACTCCTTGACCCAGTATCTCAAGGAGCACATGTCCAGTTTTGACTTGGGTGCTGGTTTGTCTGATATCCACAACTTGGTTCGCATTAGCCCCGATAACGCTCGCGAGGCTGTTGCCAAGGTTCAGTCCAAGGTTGCCGAGAACAAGTATAACCAGGAGGCCGCTTCCAGCGCTGTTTCTATGGCCAGAGAGTTTGCAAACAACTTTGGAGTCCAGGGTAATAAGGTTCAGCGGGCTTGGCAGCAGTTTATTGCCATGGTCTACTAATTTGGACATTTTCAAGTAATTAGATTGGTTTAAACTATTTTGCTTTCCATATACGAGTATCAATACAATGTTATAACAATGCGTGCGGTATTTTTGGCCCCAAATGCCAGGAGCTTCCAGGCAATTGTATCGATAGGAATGCTTATGCAATTCTAAACATTCTATACAGGGGGTCCACATTCTCTGCAGAAGCCTCGCATAGACCTGCATTTACTGCAGGTGTTAGCCCCTAAAGTTCTGGGCAACACTGTGATTATTAGGATATATTCCGTAGCTAACTTAAGCTAGCCCCCAGATCTATATCAGTTCCAGGAAGATTACCAGAAATTCCATCGTTTTGGCCCCTCTAAATGGCAGCTACTCGAAAACTGAAAAATAGCCTGGCGGGGTAGGGGGATCCGCGTTTGTTTTCACACTGGAAGAATAAAATTGGAATTCAAGGTAGATCGGCTCTGCTCATTCTTTTAGCAAATGTCCTCAATCACTAAATTTATCTGCCCACCGAAACTGTTTACGCGTCGTGCTACCATGGTAACGTCAGAGAAGGGCGCGCTGGTATGCAGCGCGTGAGATGTATAATAACTCCGGGCCAAGACACGCACGTAAACAAATCTAAACATGACCGAAGAACCCACAACTCCCTCGTCGCTCAGATGGACGCCAGCAAAGAGACTAGTCACCGTAGAGCGCCAAAGAGCAAGACACGCGAGAGAGCTGGGAAGCCCACTCCGCAATAAGGAAAACAGTTTAGGGGTCCGGCAGCTTAAGGTGCTAGCGCCACCTCCACCATTACTGCCTATGGCGCCCACTCTGCCTCATTCTCTCTCCAAAAAGAACAAAAATCTGGTGGCAGAGAGACTCAGGCAACGGCTGCAATTTGCCTACTACAAGGTCCGCACTCAACAACAGGACCGCCCATTGCAGGATGTGACTACACCTTTATGTATTTAAAATGTGGTCGAAATGGTATTCTGGGGAATGTATATTCCCCGAGATAATTCGGCCACAAGCTTTTGCTTGGGTGAGAACCTTTTCTGGTCACGCACTTTTCATTTTTCGTTCCGCGAAGCTGCTGTGAATTTTTGAAGCTTATGTTTAGGTTTTAAACACCCGTATTATGGAATGAAATCTAAAATAACCGTTCCACGGCGTTAAATTTTATAGACAAAGCGCAGAGGGATAGCTAGTGTAATGAGCCAGATGGACTCCAGAAATAAATAGGTTGCCGGTGACACTGACAAGTGAGAGGGCATGAAGTAATTTGACCTCGAGTCTTCGCAGGTGGCTCAGCCGTGTGCATCATGCTCCCATCTTGACCTTGGTGGAGTCAGATTGCCAACAGCTCTTTTGTGCCGAGCACAGATCCGTTTACTTGCCAGGTGATCTTTTGAAATATGATTCACAAACTCTAAATCAGAGAGACGAACCCCCAAATCAATCAGCATAAGCCTGCTTTCCTCGTTAAACTCAACCTGGTGCTCACAAGCTTGATGGTACAGTTCCAATTGATTACCGGCTCCAGCTTCACCACTGTAGTGGCGTAACAGAATGTTGAAAAAAAGCAGCTTGACCATCTCGTGTGAGTGTGTATCTTTGAGCATTTCATCGTACATGGCTTCAACATACTCAAGAACTGCACTGTCTGCGAGAACACCCAGCAATTGTGGGAGCTGACCTGTACGAACATGACCAGCATCATTTTCCATGCGTACAATTAATTTGCAAGCGGTTCGAATGGACCCGTCTAGCTTGCTTTTTGATAGCCCATTGGCAGCAGCGGCCTCTATGAGATAAATACTCAGCTGTAGCATATTGTCTGGATCAGTGCCAAAATACCTATGCCTGCCCGTAATTCCAATGACAGCCCAGTCACACATCTCCATATTACCATTCTCAGATGCTATACGTGCCATTTGAGTGTAGCTAGAGTTGTCGAGAACCAGGTAACCCGGGATACCTGCTTCTTTCCAGATGTACTCTAATGCCGGATAGTCGTTCTTCTCGAGTACTAGCGAAAGGAAAAGGCCCCAGGTCCTAGAGTATAACTTTGTGTAGCGCAACTGCATTGTTTTTACAGCACCTGATGCAAACTCCACATCCCCTAGGTATTTCGCGCTGAGCATGAGTTTTTCAAGAGTTGAATACTCCAAGTCAATGGTTCCTGAATTAGCCAGCTGTACCTCTCGCATAAAGGATAAGCTGGATTCTGGCTCGTTATGATCGAGTAGCCTGCGTATTAACAGATTAAAAGTGGTTGTGAAGTATGTAGCGGGACAGTATGGCATGAGCTTTATTAGGCAGTGTGTCTGTATTGGGTCTTCAGTATTGCTGAGTTCCAGGAGCTGCTTGAACTCTTTTTTGGGCAGTATTCCCCGTTGTGTAGTAAACTTGTAAAATGCATCAAACGCACTAGTAAAGTTTCTAGCCTTTAATGCAGTTTCTAGAATTAGCACGTTCATAAATATTTTCTGCTTCCCTAGGATCAGTCCGCTTTTCAAAAGCTTTCTTATATCCCACCCTTTGAGTCTGTCGTCGTCTTGAGTGAGGCAGTGGCGAGGTTTGACAAATTTCGGTGGCGCAACTTTTCACTCCAACTCTCAAAGTCTTTTCCCCGCGATGTTGAGATTATTGGGTACTACTTCTGTGAGATCTATGCGGACTTCTATGGGTCCTTCTATGGGTATCAATGTCGCTCGAATGCCTGTGCGTCGTTTCAAGTCAGACATCACTACCGAGATTGGTGCAATTAACGCTACGAGTGACCTCCCTAACATTGCTGATGCCGCATCTACTGTTGCTCAACAAGTTTCACCCGATCATATTGGCTACTTTCAGTCTTTAGGACTTGCACAGGGCTGGCTCTGGCCCTCATCGTTCTTTGAGCATGTCTTTGAATTGACCCATGTTTACACTGGCTTGCCATGGTGGGCTACTATTCTTACAGTCACTATTGGATCTCGTTTGCTAATGCTGCCGCTGTATATCTCCTCAAGTGATGGTACTGCTCGTATGGCCCGTATCAAACCTGAGCTCAATGAAATCATGGAACGGACCAAGAATGCCACCGATCAGACAGAGATCCAAAAGTGTATGCTTGCCCGTAAGAAGCTTATGAAAGACAACAATGTCAAGCTTCTCGATATGGTCAAGCCCATCGCCTCAGTCCCTATTTTCCTTGGTGTTTTCGGTGCACTGTCTAAAATGTCCACTCATCATGTCGCCGGGTTGGCCGAACAGGGTCTTTTCTGGTTTCAAAACTTGGCTGCACCAGACCCATATCTTGGATTGCAGGTTTTGACTGCTTGTCTGTATGCTGTCACCTTCAAGGTATTTGGTGGCGAAACTGGTGCTGCTAACTTGACCCCTGTCATGAAAAAAGTCTTTACCTGGATGCCGTTTGTTGCTATTCCTTTAACAATGGGTCTTCCAGCTTGTGTATGCTTTTACTTTGCAATCAACGGTACCATTAGTGTTTTACAATCCAACATGCTCAAGAGCACCTGGGTCCGCTCCAAGTTGGGCCTTGCCCCAATGATCACAAAAGAGGAGCAGCGCGAGATTGATTTGCGTCTGGGCAAGAAACAGAGCGATTCTGTGATTGGCGCTATTCGTCAGAAATACGAGGACGCCAAGGAGCAGGCTGAGAAGAAGGTTGAACAGGAAATGAAGGAGCGCCAGAAGCAGAAAGAACGTGACCAAAAGCGCGAAGCTGGCTATGTTCAGTTCCGCAAATAAGACAACTTTATTCTCATAGATAATGTATATAGCCACAATACCTACACCTATTTTGATACTAGGACGCATATCTGATCAGATACTTCTGAACTGTGCACTAGTTCTACAACCTATTCTGTGCTCACGATTTACGCTGCTGCTTCCTGATTAAATGGGAATGAGGCCCAAATGATCGCTAGCTAACAGTGCGTTAATGCCTCTAGAAACCTCCCGCATGTGACTGGTATATTCCCTGCTGGTACAAGCACCACACATTAGCTCCGAAATACAACATCCATTCAAACCTTTTGGCAACATGGAACTGAGACCTTTATTGCCGCGCAAACTGGCGAAAATTGTCTCCAAGTCTACCAAATTACTCTCGCTGGTGTCTAATGCTGGTGAATTTGTTTTTGTGCAGGCACTAGACGCCCAAAAACAGAGCACGCTCGCTTCAATCCACGCGCTTGACCGCGCGGCCCTGCTTCTTTTATTTGCTGCTCAATGCAAAGACAATTTGACCGACACTACCAATTTAGAGCTTTTAGTCGCCGATACTAGCGCACACGTTTGCACTGGCATATCGCTTTGGTTCAATGCCGGGCAAGCGCTAGCCAAAAAGGGGTTTCACATGAATAGACTGGCCCTCAATTGCATCAACATAATTTTTGGGTATACGGAAACCTCACAAAGTCTTTCAGATGGCGTCTCAATTGTGCGAAACGATATTTACTCACAGATCTCGTGGCTCGAGCTCAGCTATGCGCTTGCTTGCTTTATCGCCATCCAACGCGCTACCATCGCCGACAAGCACAAGCCCTCCTTAAGAATAAAATGGGATTCGACCATTTTGGACACACAGCGAACTAATATCGCCATCAATACCGATCACTCCAATATCAGCCAGCAATTGCAGGCTTGCATATACGCGTTGGCCCCTACTGCAAATGAAATGGGAATACCAATCAACTACAAGGTGAAAATTACTGAGAAGGTGGAGCGCGTTGTTGAGGTTGAAGCCTCCGTCGGGCTTATAGGCCCACAGGTTTTTAGGGAACTGTTTACTAGCAATAAGACCCAATTTGGAATTCTAACGCCAGGCCAAGTAATGCCAAAATGCGTTTCTAATGAAAAGTTCACAGATAACGAGGGTGAGATGCTCCGGTACATCTGCCTCTATAGGCGTTATCAATCTGCAAGCTATGGCCGGTCATTTTTACACTATTCGGGTCTCGCAAGTACTATACTCGGCCATCATGAACATGCAGCGTTTGCAGAGTATGTGGGGCTTACAACCGAAGATATCATCGCTTCCAGCTATTCCTCGGGCTACTCAATGTACCGCTTCTCGAGCTCACCCCTTATTTACTTTATTAGCGTTGATAACGCAAATAAATTTTTGGTGGTGAGCTTAAGAGGTACATTCGATCTCCAAGACGTCCTTACTGATGCAATGTGCCATTTTTCTAAGTTTATGTGGAATGGCTCAGAGTACAAAGCACACTGTGGTATGTTACGCTCTGCGCGACTCGTATTGAAGAGTAACTTGATAACTCAACTACGTGATGCATTAGAAATCTATGAGGATTATTCACTGGTGATCCTGGGCCACTCGCTGGGTGCAGGTGTTGCATCAATTGTCTCGATGTTGATCTCGGAAAAATCAAACTCAAGATTTGTGACTACCAGAGATTGCGGGCTGCCACCTGGAAGAAGTGTGAAATGTATTGCCTATGCTCCTCCGGCCACTGTATGTGGTGAATTAAGCGATGCAGTCGAGGGGCTTGTCGTTTCGGTTATTTATGAGGATGACGTCGTGCCACATTTGAGTCTTGGCGTGCTTTGGGACCTCAAGGCAATTACACTTGAGCTACAAAATCACCGTCATAAACTCGTTACTTTGCTCAAATACATTTCTGAGCCCAACAAGAATATTGAATACCTCGACTATTTTGTTGAGAAGCTTCGACAGAAAATGGTAAATGAAAAACTGATGCCTCCTGGTGTCATTTACCGTATTGATAGCCAAGATCCACTCGTAGAACCGCTGACAATACCTACACGAGTGATTATTTCCCAGGTCACCAATAAGCGCATGTACTTCAATGAGCCGATATTTTCACGGAAGATGCTTTATCACACATCAAACTACTATGAGAGAAGCCTCGATATTTTAGCTAAAGTCTATGAGGGATTGGAGAATGTGTAGACATATGTTAGGTGTAAACTGTGAGACACAAAAAATTCAATGATCACTTTCTAGGGTTTGTTATAGTAGAATTGAGATCTTTGTATAAATCCATCTCAGGATATTCTACTTAACCAGGCTGCCTAGTGCCTAGTGCCCAGTAATTTTCGAAGATTGGTAGCCAGGCAATTTGGGGAAAGGGGCCAGGGCTACTTTAGTTATGCAGAGATCTATTGTCCAGTGAAGCTAATTGAAAGCACCAGTGGGCATCAAACTTGAAGACTAAATATTTCGAAGTGATAAACCAAGAACCCTAACTTGCGCATATTCCGTCATTCATGTACTACAAACTCCTCTTTAATGCGGGGAACCACGTGACTCGAGTCTATGCATATAAGCCCGAGTCCCCGCGTTCGTGAATAGAAACCGAGTAACAATGATTTACAAGGCAGATGTTGAAATTAGCCATATACCCACAGGGAATGCTGTCGAAGAACTATGGAACTCTCCTTACCTCAAGGACAAGTCCATTAGCAGCTATACTAGCTCGGAGACGAGTACTGCGCTGACTGCTGGCGAAACACAAGATACTGCTCTTCGCCTGGCCACAATTCTCAGAGAAAAGTACGGTATCAAGAAAGATTCTGTCGTTTGTCTCTTTCTTTACAATCATTATTATCTGGCGCTGGTTCACCATGCCATTCTTAGTCTAGGAGCAATTGTGTCCCCGGCGAATATTGGTTATAATTCTACCGAAATCGCTCATCAGGTCAATGTTGCTCAACCGGACTTGATGGTTGCTGATAAGGAAATTTACGAGACCGGCGTAAAGGGGGTAGCCGAGGCCAAGTCTCCTTGTCCTGTAATTGACTATGAGGTATTACAAGCACATATTTTGGAAGCTTTGGAGGCAAGAGTACCCAAATCTACCGTTGTACCAGTCGATGGTACGAAGCAGCATGCCTACTACTGCTTCTCTAGTGGTACCTCTGGATTGCCTAAATGTGTTATTACTACTCATACTAATATCGCAGTCAATATGATACAGCTTACAGAGCATAAAGCAGCTCTCAGTATACCGTATGCTGTGGTGGGTGCTATCTTACCCATGAGCCATATTTTTGGTCTTCAAGTATACTGCTGGACCTCATATTATACTGGCCAGAATTGTGTTGTTTTCAAAAAGTTCGAGCTCGAGCAAACTTTGAAATGCATCCTCCAGTATAAGATTGAGTCCATGGCTGTGGTTCCTCCCCTCGTATTGGCGTTTGCTAAATCGCCACTTATTGACAAATATCCCGTCAATAAGTACCTTAAGTGGGCAACTAGTGGCGCTGCACCGCTGAGTTTTTCTACAGCAAAAGCCGCGGAGGAGAGGCTTTCTGGTCTCCGCATTATTCAAGCTTACGGTCAGACTGAAACCTCTCCCCTCACCATTGCAGCCAGAGATGTTGCTGGTACCTTCGATCAATACGACGCTGGTAGTATTGGATGGCTGGCACCTGCAACTGAAGCTCGTCTCGTTGATCCTGACACCGGTAAAGATGTGCGCACTGGTGAGCGTGGTGAGCTATGGGTTCGTGGACCTCAGGTTATGGCTGGGTACTTGAAAAACCCCAAAGCAACATCAGAAACCTTGGTTGAAGATGGATGGTTGCGTAGTGGTGATGTTTGTGTTGTTAGCAAAGACGGCCAGTTTACTATCGTAGACCGCATCAAGGAACTGATCAAGTCAAAGGGGCACCAGGTCGCTCCTGCTGAGCTCGAAGGATTACTTCTCAAGTTTCCCCAAGTTATAGATGTGGCTGTTATTGGTGTTTACGATGATGCGGGGGTTACCGAAGCACCCAGAGCGTACCTTGTTGTACAGCCAGATACTGACATTGAGAAACTTGCTCGAGAGTTCAATCAATCAGTGGCCGTCCATAAGCGACTTTGGGGCGGTATTGTTGTACTGGATGTAATTCCTAAGTCGCCCAGTGGTAAGATCTTGCGACGGGTGTTGCGTGATGGTGCCAAGAGCCACGTTGCTCAGACGGTACCAGAAAAGTCCAAGCTTTGAAGATAAAATATACAGTAACATAATATAGAAGCTGGTGTACACGACTGCACCAATGCACACGAAGAGTGGACCAGGCAGCCTTTATTGTAGCACACCATCTGTATATAAGCTTGAGCATCACTTGCTGAGCTTGATTTCAGTTCGGCATAAAGGAATTACGGAGATACTGAGACTTTTCATCTCTAACATCTACATGTTTTGATTGACTCACAGTTGTCAGCTTCTCAAAGAGGGCATACAAGCAAGTAAAAGCAACTCGAAACAAACAGCTCAGAATCTAGCCAGAAAATACGATCTCCGATATTTGATGCATAGCAGCTTTTATTTGCTAGTTATCAGGTATTCACCAGATCTTTCCACCCCGTGATAAGTGGTAATAAGACTATAACTGATGCTGGTTCCTCTAATACACATAAGGCCCCCAATACGCAAACCCAGGTGTACTTCAGCCAGAATTGCTTCAACAACTGCCAATTCTGTGGTTCTTTCCGCTTGTTTCGATAAGCTGATGGATGCATGTTGGATAATACTGAGAGACCACATCACATCTTCAACATACCTAAAATAATATCATAGAGAGCTAAATACGACTAGATTACATCACGGTCATTCTCCGCCTCACCCAGATCAAGCTCCTCAGGCTCAGGAATCTCTTCATTGTCATAGTACTCGGTAGTTTCTGCGGTACCAGTGTATGGGGTTTTGGGCTCTGTAATCTGCTGATGGCGGCCGCGGGTCTTATCGTACTCCTCAAGTTCATCTTCATCAAAATGCAGTGAACTAGGTGGAGCTTTAGTTTTAGGGTACTTTGTCTTTTGGTCAGAGTGACCCTCGCCAGAGAGCTTCCGCCTCAGCTCCTCCCCTTGTTGCCCTAATTGTGAGTTGAGTTTAGTATTCTCAATTACCTGCTCACGATCAAACTGTTTAGTCTCATTTCCTTCACTCTTGTTTTGAAGAATACCTGCCATCTTGTAAGTCAAGTCGCTGAGCGCTGACTAGGACCCCCTCCGACCTTATAGACCATTGCCTATCGATAGGTAGGCAGGTGGGTTGCTATGTGTAAATTAGAATCTTGTTAATCGATTTGCAGTAATTATTAGATCTACTATTTGGCCTCAACTATAATACTCAGGGTGTTTTGGGGAGAATTGCCTGCCTCAGGAGCAGCACTCAGGGCTGGAGACTTTTTACCTCCGAGCCAACGAGGAACCACGAATTTGGGTTTGTCTCTGGGGCCATGAGAGCTTTCAGATTTGATAGATCTGTCGCTCTCATTTTCCTTTTTCTTAAACATACGCTTGAACTTACTGTTAAACGACTCTCTTGTTGATTCATTGTTCACCTCTTCAATCAAGGGGGCATTCTGAACCTCATCAGTATTAGGGGTTCCGAGATTCTCAGGACTGAGGTCAATCTCAGGAGACAGCTGAACAACCTGTGGGGTTACGGGTTCCTGAAACGGATCATTGGGAGCATCGGCATTATCGTCAAGTTTCTGTTCCTTCTTAAGTGGTGGACTATTAGCGATGGCACGATACACAGAGGAACGGAGCCGCTTTTTTAATCGACTGTATCGAAGGTACTCGGAATAGCGCAACTGCTCCTCCGAGCAGTCAGTACCCAGCTCTTGTACATCTCTTGGGGTACTGGCCATGTCGATCACTACTCGAGCTCCGGTCTCAAGAGACTTCAAGTAATCCATGGCTTGCTGAGCATCATTGATTGTCCATACATTAGACTCAAGAAACTGAAACTCGGTTTTAGCAGCATAGTCAATGGCATTGACGGGAATGTCACTCCAGGTTACAAAGTGGTAGTCAATACCAGTAAGTCTTCCTAAAGCGAGACGCGCTACATTACGAGGGATGTATGGAACGGCATTCTTTACCAAAGAGTGGAAACTTTCGGATTTGTTGAGTGCAGGTGCATCACCACGAATAGTAAGGTACATACCACCATGCGTGGAGTCTTTGAGGATCCGGGGCCAAACCGATAGCGAATCATAACCACCGGCACAATCATAAATCACAGTAAATTTGGATTCTGCGCCTACTGATTCAACAAGAGCCGGCACCAAGTCATGGCTATCGTCAATTACGCGCTCAATTCCCAAGTCACGGACTCGATCAACAGAGGAACTACTGCACACGACGGTGATAGCGTTCAAGTTGAATAATTTCTGTAATAATTGAATCAGCATAAAGCCAATGGGAGTACCTCCACCCACAACAAGTATTGTAGATGAGCGCTCGAGGCTAGGAGTACGATTAAATGCTAGCTCCCAAGCAGTGCCAAATGAAAGGGGGAACCCAGTGGCCTGAAAATCACTCAGATAAGAAGGAGCTCGAAAAACAATATGTCTTTCGGTATCAAAGATTGAGAATGTACCAATAAACTCCATAGTAAGTGACTTGAAGCAACCACACACCCGGTCGCCAGGCTGAAGGTGCTCGACAAGTGCACCCACCTCCAATATTCTACCGCTAAAACTGCGGCCAGCAAACTTGGTGCGAGTAATATGAGAGAACTTCTTGAGCTTTGCATCAAAGTGGGTGAGTTCAAGGGCAGATACAGCAACGAGGATTTCAGTGGGGCGAAGAGTCTGGCGAATACATGTTTTCCTAATTTCAATAGCAGAATCGGGATGATTATAGTATAGGGCTAGCGATGAAGAAATCATTAGCAATGTACAAGCTAGAGGGGCACTGTCTAGTTATATAGTATGTGATACCGGTTATACATTGGGGGATGTGGTACTTACTAGGGGGTAATGAGTGTATCACGAGCGTTGGCTAGATATATAAAGTATTTATGAAATGAAATACCACCAACCAAGGAATATCACTCAGCTAAGAAGCTGTAGCTTGACACTTTAGGTCCAGGCGCTAGTCTAAATACGTGACAGCATCGGGTGTGTCTATGGAATGCTAAGGCTGGGGTTTAGATTTTACTGTTACTTTTAGGGGTTCGATTCACTCAGTAAATCTTCTTCTTTTCGTCGATACTGATCCTACCCGCTCCCATGTTCACCAATAAAATTAAACCACCAACAATGGACAGTGTTTGAAAGTACTCATAGCGCAAGAAGTCACGGTGGGGATTATTCGAGGCGAGTTTCCAGTAGTTGTTGGTGGTCAGATTTTGAATAAACAGCATAAGAACGAGCAAGGAGGCGCTGAAACGAGCACGGAATCCGATAACGACCAGACCGCAAGCCACCAATGCAATTGAGTTAACAAGAGTGGTAAGAGCAGTCCAGCGGGAGCGCATTAAGTGAGTGATAAACAGCAGTACCATAAGGATACGGCCACCAAGCTGGAAGAAGCGTCCTCTGTCCTTATTGTCGAGTTGTGGAAGCCCAGGAAGCCCCAAACGGCGACGATCCTGGACGAAAACATCAGAAATTACCAGCAATAAGCCACCAATGAGCGACAAATTGCGGAAAAAGAACTGTAGGTCAAACAAAAGACCATAAACAACACCCTGAGTAACAACGACACCTACAAGGGCTCCAACAGCGTAAAGGAGATACTTCTTAGCAATGACACAGTAGGAGCCACCCAACATGGCGATAATGTTGAAGAACAAGTAGAGGTACACGAAAAAGTAGGGAATCCCTCGGTAATTGTTGAGAAAGCGAGCCTGCTCGGACCAGCGTGTCACAAGGCGCAAAGTGTCCTCGAGGAAGGTTGCTACAATAAGTACACGGCCAAGACCAGGGAGATAGGGTTTCAATGGCTTGCCCAACTCGCCAAGACGCTCATCGACTGAGCGAGCAACTGACTGGAAGCGCTGGATCACGGGAATATCGTTGAAAGTTCCACCGTATTGAGTATTTCGGTTGCGAATAGTACTGGGACCACCTGAAACAGGCATATCAAACCGATTTTGACCTCCTCTGAATGTAGCCATGGTGTGTGTGTGGGGAGGATTAGGTGTCAACGTCAGCACCTTTCTGAGGGTCTGACAAGCAGCAGCAAACGTGCAGCATGGATGCATCATATAGGACAGCAGGTAAACTAGTTTTATTTAATGGTTCTTTTAACGGTGAATTTAAGGAGTCGGTAAGTTTACACTAAGTAACGCTATCGTGTTTCATCTGATCGGTTGCCCCCTAGATCGACGGGTTTTGAAGCGGCTGTCGCCGCGGCATGGTGGCCACTGTGCGACCACGAATATCAATAGATAAGCCCAGGGAACTGTGCGTCTTTAGATATTTTATAGTGCGTGCTTCAGATGAAACTTCTTCAAGTAACGACAGCAATTGCTCAGACAATAGTTACCTCTACAGTCCCTTCACCTGGTCGCGCTACCTCTCATGTTCCAGACATTATCTCGAGCGCGATACAAGCTGCCCACTCGGCCCTCCGCATCCATGATGCGGCTGGAGATCCCGAACTACCTGAAATCAAAGGTGGTGATGGTGGGTATGGGGGAAATGGTGGACAAGTAAGTAATGTTGGCTATGCTGGGTTCCCCGCTGGAACGGTCATCACTACTCAACTTTCTAATTCAAACCAAGGAAATGGTGGAAGTGGTGGTCGGGGAGGTGATGTCAACGTAGTTATTTGTATCAGCTGTGTTAATGTTGAGGCTGCCACTGCAACTGCTACCACTACTGAGCATGTTTACTGCTGCCAGTAACAATCAATAGTCTATAGAGTCCATACACGTAACTTTTACCTTTGAGGTCTAGAAGTTGGCTGCTTACATGTCACAGGAAGTTCCAGCGCCTATAGTCATTGAGGCAGGCAGTGCCCATACTAGGGTGGGTATTGCTGGCGATCTCACGCCTACAGTAACTGCACCCAGTGTGTATGCCAAAACATCGTCAGGCTTGAAGTTTGGTGACGACATATACGCCGACCCCAGTGCTGAGATCCTCACTCCCATCATAGACGGTATTATTCATGACTGGGAGCCCGCCACCCAGTTGTGGCGTCACACTCTCGAGTCGAGGCTAGGAATGGACCCACAGGACCAGGGATTGGCGTTGGTACATGAGCTCTGGAATCCACATGAAAACAAAGTCAACGCCCTTACACATGTTTTTGAGGACTTACAGGTCCCGATCTTCACACTACTTCCTTCTCCTCGTTGTGCTGCATTTGAATCGGCTCGTACATCAGCCATTGTCGTTAATGTTGGCAGCAGTACTGCGTCTGTAACCCCGATTATAGATGGTGTTATTTCTCTAAAGGCCCAAATGCGGTCAAGATTTGCTGGGGACTTCTTGACGGCTAACGTTCTCGCGGCTTGTGAGGCGAGAAACATCGAAATGGTGCCAGCCTACCAAATCAAGGCCAAGCGTAGTGGCCTGGCTTTGGATGAGCCTGCAACTCTTCCAATTTCTCCTCGTGGTTCTGACTCATTCCACACTTTTCAAGTCGCGGCTCTTGCCAACCAGCTGCGAGGCTTTGTATTACAGGTGGCCCCATCTACTCACCAGGTACCAGCAGTCGGTGCTCAGAGTGCCAATGCTGGACCTCGTAGTTTTGAGTTCCCCAGTGGCTACCACGTTGCATTTGGAAGTGATCGTCTTCGTATTGCGGAGCCACTTTTTAAACCAAACGTTGCGGAACTTCCATTGCCTGAAGGTAGCCTTGGTATTTCAGACTTGGTGTATCAGTCGCTTAACAAAGTCGATGCATCCCCAGAAACAATGAGCGGCCTTTTGAGTAACATTGTTGTGTGCGGTGGAACTACGCTTCTCACTGGATTTGCCCGCCGCTTGGAAAATGATATGGCCGCTCTCTTGCCCAACTATAGCTGCAAGTACTATATTCCTCAAAACCAAGAGGAACGCACTAACCTTGTGTGGGCCGGCGCATCGGTTCTGAGCTCCATTGGCACGTATGACAGAACCTGGATCACCAAGCAGGAGTATGAAGAAATTGGGCCTGGACAGTTGGTCGAAAAGAGGTTTAAGTAACTTGGTACTATGTATTATTAATGTAACTAGTTTTTCTAAACGAACTTTTAGCGACTTTATATGCGGTAGATATGTAGCCGGAAGGGGTGTACGCTCGCAGCTTTTGGTGAAGTATGGTGTCTGGTGTCTGATCTTTATTCTTTCGGGATCTGATCGTGACAAAAGGGCAATTTACTGCTGGTTCATCCCAAAATATGAGCAGGCTAGGAGCCAACCCGGGAATTATGCAAGTTTTTAATATCTGCAGGCACATCAGCGGTACTCGGTGTCCTAAATTTGGATTCACCCCGCGGCTCAAAAACATTTCGAGTGCATAAAGCGTCTGCGTATCTAGTGTTTATCCGCTCATTGAATTATGCTCCCGCTCGATGAGCCCTTTATAAGATCTCCCTCAAGCTAATAATATTTACGCTCTACATATCAACAAACTCCAGCCCCACCTCAACAAATTTCTACTAAAACTCCTCCACCACGCGCCCAATCTGGTACCCGGTATTACCTTGACGAATTTCCCGTGACCACCATGCACCACCCCAGGAAAACCAAAGGACCCCAATTTACAACGCTGACTCATGGATATTGCCAGGCGTGCCCGCAAAAGCGCTAATGTTTTGAAGACATTTAGCAACGATAAGAGGACTAGCGCTCTCAAAGCGATGCATGATAAGTTGCGTGATGCCAAAGATGAAATTTTGGCTGCCAACAAAGCGGATCTTGAGGCTGCAGAGCTTGCAGATCTTTCGCCAAGCCTCATTAAGCGGCTTGACATTGCGAAAGGAGGAAAATTCGATTCAATGCTTCAAGGAATCTTGGATGTCGCTGCTCTACCTGATCCTGTTGGTCAATGCACCATGTCACGCGAGCTTGACGAGGGCCTCGAACTGCGTCGTTACACGTGCCCTGTAGGTGTTTTGCTGGTGATTTTTGAGGCTCGTCCCGAAGTTATTGCCAATATTGGCTCACTAGCACTCAAGAGCGGTAACTCAGCCATTCTAAAGGGCGGTAAAGAGTCCAAAAATACTTTCAAGGTCATCGCCCGGGTTGTTCAGGATGCTCTCTCCAAAACGCCTATTCCCATGGACGCCTTGCAGCTAGTAGAGAGCCGCGAGGAGGTTGCCGAACTTTTGCAATGTGATCAATATATAGATATGGTTATTCCTCGTGGTTCCAATGAATTGGTGCGATCCATCAAGCGCTCGACCACCATTTCCGTATTGGGCCACGCTGACGGTATCTGCTCGATGTTTATTGATGCCACTGCTGACCCTCAGATGGCTGCAAAGCTAGTGGTCGATGCTAAGACCAACTACCCTGCTGGTTGCAATGCAGTTGAGACTGTCCTTATCCACAAGGATGCAGTGTCAACATGCCTTACCAGAATTCTGGAGGCTCTAGTGGATGCCGGTGTAACTGTTAAATGCCAGCCGGAGCTTTTACAATTGCCCATTGTCGAGCAAATGGGTGAGCCTACTAAAATCGTGGAGGCTTCTCCTGAGGACTTTGACACCGAGTTTTTGTCACTCAAGCTGGCTCTCCTCGCCGTCGATTCAGTTGAAGAAGCTATTGAGCATATCAATGATCATGGATCTCATCATACTGATGTCATTGTTACCGACAACGACGGCGACGCCGCCAAGTTCCAACGTGGGGTCGACTCCGCAGGTGTGTACTGGAATGTCAGTACCCGGTTTGCCGATGGGTTCAGATATGGTTTCGGTACTGAGGTAGGTGTTTCCACCAATAAGTTGCATGCCCGTGGCCCTGTCGGTCTTGAGGGTCTCATGAGTTACCAGTATCTGTTAAAGGGCCAAGGTCAGATTGCCGGCGATTATGTTGGTGCTGGGGGATCAAAGCCCTTCAATCACAGAGACTTATAGGACGCGGAAGAGCGTTGGTCTCTCACTCTAACCAAACTTCAAATTTAGATCCATTTAAACCATTTCGTTTTGCTTGTTTTTCACACTTTTGAGCCAGTATTCACGCCAGACAACTCTTTTATAGCACTAATTGTAGCCATCTCCTGTTCACTAATGTGGCTGCTTATCGGGCTAGTACCAACTAGTAATCTCTAAGATGGACCTCAGTGGTTTTAGCCAGTACGAAGACTAAAATTGGAAATGAATATGTCTATTTACTTGAAAGTGAGTTACCAAGTCGCTTTCGTGGAACCTTTTATAACTGTACAGGAAGTACCCAGGTCTAACCCTAGTGCTGCCCCGACAGGTTGTTCAAGACAATAGATTTGATGTCGGCCAACCAATGACATATATCCAACTCGGTATAGTAGATAATAGGGCTTGAGTTGGTCTCATTCACTGCCGTTATCAGCACTGCTCTAGGCGAGCGTGGCATCAGTGTAAATGTAGTAGCTGGATATCATCAAGACCACCTTCCTATGTGATGAGGCAATCAAAGTTCTCATTTCCCTAAAAAAAGCTCAAGCCTAATTAGTGCTTTGTTCTTTCTTGGGGTGGACTAAATTTCCGCCAGAGACCTCCCCAGACGACTGGCCCCTCACAGCACACCACCTCACCACCACTCATAGAGCCACCCGCTGGCACTACATTCGCTAATAACTATAAATAATTACATCGCCATTTCGGCCTTCAACTGCTCTAATATCGCATCCTCATCCTCCTCTTCCGCGAAAGCAGCTGAGTGCGCAGGGACCTCGGGCAGCTTTGTAGGTGCGCCCACATTGATCATCTTATCATCAAGTGCTTCCTGCTCCAACTCTTCAAGCTCATCCTCAAGCTCCACATCGTCAGTCTCATGCAAAGGCCGCGAGATAGCATCGCTGACTTCCTCACCAAGCTGGACTTGGTCACGGATATCGTCCATGGTCTGGTCGACTTTATCAATATCAACACCTTTGTGGATTCCTTTCATAGCGGAAGCACCACGCTCCATGACCTTCATGGTTTCGAGATTAAGATTAGCTGATTCGATGGCGGCAAGTTGCTCTTCAATGGACGCCATTTGACCCCAAAGTTTCTCAAGATTTACTTCGTGACGCTTCTTGCGCTTGAGCGCATCACGGGCTTTATCTTTGTTGACGGTGACCATCTTGCGGGCCTCTGCATCGGCGCGGTCGCGATCTGCTTCAAGAGCACTTTCACGTTTGCGCAAAGTCTCTAAATGTGCACGCATATCAATGATTGTGTCGCGAGCTGAGTCCTTCTTTGCATTTCCGCCGCCAAAATATTTGTAGAGCCCAGACATCATGTCAGCAGCAAGTAGACGGCAACCACTTTCAAAGTCTTTAGACTTTGTAGGCAAGGAGGACAGTTAGATGAGTGCAATGAGTCTGGGGACAGCATGCAGCTGATTTCAGTTGACTATCAAACACGAAAAGGTCTAAAGTTCAACTGCTCTCACCGCTTCAAGACTAAGGTCAGCTGTGAAGGCTAGCTTTCTGGCTCTTGAACTTGCCCAACCCAGCCATAGACAGTGACTTTTTATAGAATACATTTAAACTTATTTACTTGAATTTCATGTTGAATCTAGCTCTTTGTCGAAAGTATGGATCCAAAATTGAATCTGCTGTGTTGAGCTCGTCACGTTTAAGCTCCATTCATCCTCGGTGCTTACAATTTAACACTTTCTTTCATAAACTCATCATATGCGCGCTTGCGGTCGCTAACACTTGGTCCAAGCCAGCCCAAGACACCTCTCAAATGGTCTGCCAAGAACCCAACGCTCTTGAAGTACCAAGGAACAACCACAGTATCTGAGCGATTCTGACAAGCAGCCACGACCTTAGAGGCAACCTGAGATAAAGAAACCATCGTAGCAAGCAAACTCTTGTCGTCATTCATCAAAATATTCCATGCAGCGCGCTTCTTGACCCCCTGTACCATGGGGGTATCAAACCAGGTAGGATGAACACTGCCCACACCGATTCCAAATGGCTCCATTTCAGATCTCAAAGCGTTTGTAAATGCATAGTTACCAGCTTTGCTGGCGCAATAGCCACTACCATAGGGGAAGTGCACAAATGCTGCCATAGAGCTTACCGTCAATAAGTAGCCCTTACTCTGCTTAACCCAAGGGAATGCAGCCTTAAATGTACGGAAGATACCAACCAAGTTGATATCAATAATACGCTCAAACCCCTCGGCGGATAAATCCAGTGTGGGGTAAAAGAGCTCGATACCAGCACCGGCAATCACCACGTCCAAATGGCCAAACTTCTCGGCAGCAGCGCGCATTGCACTGTTCAATTGGTCCATGCTGCGCACATCAGCAACCCAACCACTAGCATTGCTTTTTCCGTACTGAGAAACCATCTCATCGAGTGCGTCTTGATTGAGGTCCATGAGCGCGAGCTTGGCGCCCAATTTGATAAATTCAGCGCTCACTGCTCGGCCCAATCCACCAGTAGCACCGGTTATCACGATCACTTTGTTGCGTAGATTCCACTTTGCCATGCTATAATAACTTTAAGTAACTGTGGGGAACTCAAAGACTATATATAGATATATGAGTTTAAGGGTAAGGGTCAAGGTATACAGCAGACGGTTGGGCTTGGCGCGGGGTCGCGTGGGGGACGACTGTAAATGTGGCCGCTAAGGTCATGGTTCAGACAATACAAAAGATCAAATTTGGCGAATTGATGGCAGCAAACTTCCAACGAAATTTGCCCGGGTCGGATTTTGTAGTTTTCTGGATGATTGGTGAGCTGAACCGCGATAGCAAGTTTTCTAATAAGCTTTAATTATTTTATTGATAGGCCACTGAGCCTGGTCAGTGTGCATTGATAACTTAGTTGGGTTACATCGGGAGCATTTGAGCTTCAATACTTTTCGCACACTCTATTGATTCCAATTGAGACAATTAAAACACCGGCCCCACCCCAGTCAAAACCCATCATCCCACCTCATCCTCCGCAAAGTAAGTCATCATGCCCTCGGTTCTTTCGGTTCAAAGTCATGTCGTACATGGCTACGTAGGCAATAGAGCAGCTACTTTCCCTCTACAATACCAAGGATGGGATGTTGATGCTTTTAATACCGTCAATTTCTCCAATCACACAGGATATGGCAAAACAGCCGGCACGAGGGCTTCTGCAGAAGACCTTTCCGTAATTTATGGCAATCTTAAGGAGTATGATTTTCATTATGACGCATTCCTTACTGGCTATACTCCCTCGGCTGAAGCAGTGCGTACTGTTGGTGAGATTGGAGTTGATCTCAAAACTCGGTTTAAGGACCTCATTTGGCAGCTTGACCCTGTTATGGGCGATGAAGGAACCCTTTATGTTGCTGAAGAAGTCATTCCTATCTACCAATCAATTCTTAAGACCGGGAAAGTGACACTTATCACTCCTAATGGCTTTGAAGCTGAGACACTTACCGGGATCCAAATGAAAACCAAAGAAGATATTTTGTTGGTTTTAGAGACTCTTCACAGTGAATACAAAGTACCGCACGTGGTTATTACTTCGGTAGTTATCGATGGCAAGCTTCTCACGGTGGGAAGCTCTGCTGGTCAGGACCCGTTTTATTTCCAGCAGGAAGCTATTAAATCATACTTTACCGGCACCGGAGACCTCTTCTCTGCTCTTATTCTCAATAACTTCTACCACACACGTGATCTTCAGCAAACAATTGGAAGATCCCTGTTTGTGTCTCGCCAAATTCTACAAGAGACTTATAACTACTCCAAGCAATACATCAGCGAAGGTGCGTCACGTGGAGACTGGCAAAAGATGCGTCACCTCGAGCTTCGCGTGATTCCCTGCCGGAAAGTTTTGGATCAAGAAGGGTTCTATGATAGGGCAAGAGAATTCGATAATTTAGAATAAACTTATTTAGATATACAAAGAGTATGGAAACTTGTTTTATAGCGGTGTCCTGGTGTGAACCTTGCTCAAGCTAAAGAGAGAAGCAAGCTCCTAGCTCCTGAGATGGCTGGCTTCACTCGCCCGAGTTCTTGTCACTTGGTTTTGTTGAGTTAATATTGAAATCGGTGCTCTAGTTAACAAGAGCTACAAACATACGGCATTATCCATCGCTGGATGGCGAAGATCCACTTCTGGTTGATAGGGGCCCAGACACTCTCCTTGAGTGTTCTCAATCATATCTACGCCGGAAGTGTAGTTCCCTGGGTAGGTACAGTACCTATAGCTTCAAGACTAAAGGTACACAAATTTGCTCTCTTTATTTTTTAAAATTGTACGCTTAATTTGCGCTTCCATAAAATCCCAGATTATTTTCACTTTAATTTCGGTCTTGCTATTTCTACGAGATTCCCCGCACCCCTGGTTTTGTAGTGTAGTCGGTTATCACTGCGGATTCTGATTCCGCCAACCCCGGTTCGAATCCGGGCAAGACCTCTCCTGTCTTTTTCTGGTAGCATTGCCTCAGCCCGAGCCCATTATGAGCTGTACTGAACAATCTAATGAGCAAAAAAGTCTCAGCTTGGGGCTGGTTGTATATACAAACATCAGGAAAGAGATCCATTGACTCTGCTTCAACTTCAAACGCCCGGTATTGATGATGATTCAGAGTCCTCAACCCAAATGGTTGGCACTCGAGTGTCGATAACCAGGTCGATCGCGCCCATGCTTACCTAACCACTCACTAATCTTAAATATTTCGCCACCTTGCCACATTTACCTTACGTAGTGAAAAATCTAAAAATCTTTCCAGTAACCACCCATGACTTTAATCCTTGCGGAGACTTCTGCGGGTTACGCTGTTCTCAAAGCTAAAGACAAAAAGCTTTATAAGAGTGACTCGATTGCTCAAGATCTCAGCAGCGCTGAGAAAGCTGCTGAGCTGCTCAAGGTCAAGGCATTTGAAAAGTTTGCCAGTGCTGCCGATGCGCTTGAGGAGGTGAATGCTATCCTGGAAGCCAAAGTTAGCGATAAGTTGGCCAACGTTTTGCAAGGGTTTAAGGATGACAAGAAGCCCACCTTGGTCGTATCAGACCCCAAGCTTGGTCAGGCCATTAACAAGTTGCCCGACATGCATTTCAATATTGTTAGTGATGGAAAAACTCTCGACATTTTGCGTGCCGTTCGCGAGTACTTGCCCAGTCTTTTGCCTGGTTTGACCGAGACTACTGTCAACACCATGAGCCTCGGTTTGGCCCACTCTATTGGCCGTCACAAACTCAAGTTCAGCGCTGATAAAGCCGATGTTATGATTATCCAGGCTATTGCTTTGCTTGACGATCTTGACAAGGAGGTTAATGTCTATTCTATGCGTCTTAAGGAGTGGTACGGCTGGCACTTCCCCGAAATGACCAAGATTATCGCCGATAACTCTGCCTATGCTCATGTTATCAAGACTATGGGCTACCGTACTAACTGTGCTACCACAGACTTCTCTGCTGTTTTGCCCGAAGACCTTGAGCAACGCCTCAAGGATGCCGCTGAGATCTCTATGGGAACCGAAATTACTGAGTTGGACCTCAAGAATATCAACTACTTTGCTGATCAGGTTATCAAGTTGACTGCTTACCGTGAGCGCTTGTCTTCTTATCTTTTCGCTCGTATGGCCGTCATTGCCCCCAACTTGACTGCTCTTGTCGGTGAGCTTGTTGGTGCTCGTCTTATCTCTCATTCTGGCTCCTTAAGTAGCTTGGCCAAGGCTCCCTCCTCCACTGTTCAGATTTTGGGTGCCGAGAAGGCCTTGTTCCGTGCCCTCAAGACTAAACATGATACCCCCAAGTACGGTATCATCTACCATGCTTCGCTTGTTGGCCAGGCCACCGGTAAGAACAAGGGCCGTATCGCCCGTATGTTGGCAGCCAAGTGCTCTATTGGCACCCGTTACGATGCACTTGCTGAGGAGCGTCCCGACGCCGCTACTGTTGGTGTTGAAGACCGTATAAAGGTCGAGAAGCGTTTGGCTCAGCTTGAAGGCCGCGAGTATGTGCGCCCTTCCACCACCTCATACAACCAGCCCAAGGTTGATATTGCCCCCATCAAGGGTTACAATGCTGACGCTGATGCTACAATGGGTGACTCTGACGATGAAGATGAAGAAGCCGAGGAGCCCAAGAAGCGCAAGCGTGAGGATGATGACGAGGAGGAAAAGAAGAAGAAGAAGAAGGAAAAGAAGGAGAAGAAAGAGAAAAAAGAGAAGAAAGAGAAGAAAGAGAAGAAGGAAAAGAAGGATAAAAAGGACAAAAAGAAGAAGGACTAATTATCGTAATTTATAGCATCATTATCAGTGTGACTGTTTAGGTTGTGCGAAGGTGATTTCTACAGTGTATGAGACTATTTGGAGCTGAGGCTTCAAATCTGTTTATCGAGGCTGCTAAGGATGTTAGTTCAAAGGAGCTTCGGTGCAGACTCGATGGCCTCCCGACTTGGATGAGCCTAGTGAAGTCCATCTAGCTCAAGTGTGCTGAAAAGGATTGAAAATACATCACAATTGATCAAGTAGTTCCCCTCATAAGTTGTGTCTAATGCGAGCCTCAAGCGGAATTTAGTTATATCCTGTGATTACTGATTAGCGCGCACACTAAATAATTAAACCACTTGCTGAAGAGCATTATAAGCAATTTCTAGTTCTTCAAGTTTCAGCCTATCCTTGAATACCGATGTTAACCTGTCCGCATCTTTTACAATGATTTGCAAGACATGAACAACCTCAAAGCCAATGAATACTTCATTTATGAGCACGTCTAGGATTTCGTGAGCTGGAATAAATAAATCTTGTGATGAAAAGTATCGCAAATTACCTGTGCGTTCAATTTGGATCCCCATGTTCTGAACTGCGGTCGCTTTTTCATACCTGTGAGGATTGAGCACTAATGCCAGTGAAGATAGGAGCGCTCCAACGAGGTAAAGCCCATCTGAAAAGCACACAATAGCCATTATTGCTATTAAAACAATTATGCTGTATATTAAGTATGAGGCAGGAACATTGTGCGTCAGTATAACCAGGGCCGGCTTTGAAGTCAACTGCATGTGCTGGGACTGTGATCAAGAGGGGGTCCTACGGCACACACCCTCTTGTTTCTATGGCCTATGGGCCGTATTAAAGAGTTCCCCGGACTTCAGATTGACGATTTTAAAACCTACGAAAACGCTCCGCTATTATGTCTATTATCCCATGCTCACTCAGACCACCTGGGTGGCCTGGATCGTCAAAGCTACTATGGTCCCCTGGTGTATTGTAGTGCCACAACTAGAGCACTTGTGTTAAACCTTAGGAGTAGCAATAATGCTCACAACCAGCTGAAATATAATCATCTGCGCAAAGAGCATTGCGGAATCGAAATTCTACAGATTCTGGACCTCAACAGGGGTACACGCCTCAAATGTGGGTCGCAAGAGCTACTGGTTACCGCGATCGATGCGCATCATTGCCCCGGCTCATGCATGTTTTTGATTCAAAGCGAATCGACAGCAGTGTTGTATACGGGTGATATACGATGCGAGCAGTGGTATATTAATATGCTGGCCCTCCACCCAGCTCTGCTTCCATTCACTCTAGGAAAGACTCCTATCAGCATTTATATGGACAATATTTATGAACAGCACCACCAGCACTCACTTGAATATCATAGTTCAAGTCATGGAATCGAACAGCTTATGGCACTTCTCGAGAGAGGATATCCACCAGATACACCTCTTTGCGCAGTATTTACCACGATCGGGTATGAAAATGTGTTGATTGCGTTGGCAGAACGGTTTAAAACTCAAATCCACATGGACCCTTATTACTATAACCTCTATGCCTCTGCATCGGACACATGCCCTCTAAGTAGAGCAGTAATGGAGCGTAGCACCACGCAACCTGGCTCAAAGTGTCGCATACACTGGTGCAGGAAGGGTGAATGTGCGGTGCGAGATCAGAAAAACGCCGTCTATTTTAGTCCCTGCATCACCATCTCTGAGCAAGCAGTAAACGAACGCAACAAAACGCTTCTGATATCCCAGTTTGATGTCACGGGGCATTGTGAATTGCCAGTGTATGGTGATGCAACTACGGGTGCACGATATATCTTGGGTGTTGATCAGCATACGCTACTTCCAGGGCATCTTTTATTTTATTTCTCGCGGCACGCTTCAAGGCCTTGTTTGAGTCAACTTATCGACACATTCACAACAGAAACAGTCAGATCGCTTGATGGAAACCCTATGCAAGGGTTCTCTTCTTTCCAGTCTTCTTCAGACGAACTTAGCACTGATGAATCTCAGCATCTGCCTATCACGACTTTGCCATTAATCAGGAAACAGCCCGTAAGAATGAAAGAGCGGCCAATGAAGCGAGCCAAATTTAGTTCATCCTCGTCGCATGATGAAGCGTTGATGTTTCTACAGGGTAATAAACAGGATCTTGGGCGGGTGGTTTCTCAAAAGACTAAGGCTGAGCCTGAAGTTGAGCCCCGTGCTGAAACTACGCAACTCGGAAACGAAGCAAATGAGGTAAAACGAGAAGCTGAGACTTTACTCGAAAAGTCAGTGAGTGGCGACCCAACCGAGTTGTCAGAATTTGAAAATGAGGTGAATCAACCTTCGAGTGCACTCCCGCCGAAACCTCCCCAAAGAGTCCCTTCAGAGACTCAAGAGACACAAGCTACTAGGGAAACACAAGAGTCATTTGCCTTGCCAATTTGGACCCCTCATTACAGCTCCCCTACCGAGGACAGTAGCGCACCACCTCCAAGTGCTTTACCACCCACAGAGCTTTCCAAGGCCGTTGCTCATGAACAGCCATCACAACAGAGCCAAATGAAATCTCTTTCTTCATCTGATATCCTCAATGACTGGTTCACAATGAAGTTTGACTTTAATCGCTAAAATGGCCTATTTATCGCATGTAGCTACTTGATATATGCCACACACAAGATTAATCGAAGTCCTAACTAATAGGGGTTATGGTCTTTTTTCTTTTGTTTGTGCTTGCTTGTCCGTTTAATCTCCTTATCCTTTTTTTGCCTCTCGGGTAACCGCCATGTCTTGACTTGTCCATCCTCTCCACCCGTGTACAGGAAGCCGTCTTGACCAAAGCAAAAGCAGCGTACCACTTCAGTTCCATGGGCACCCACCAAATTAATAGCTGAGATCAGCTGCGGAGTCTGGTTCACAAAGGGTATAAGGCGCGCAGTGGAATCATTGTTGGAGCCTACAAGGAAGAAATTATTGACAAAGTCACACACATACTCACAGTTCCAAGCTTCTCTAAGATCACCAAACTCAACTGGCGAGGGCTCGGCCACTTGCTCATCTGGATTTGCTACCTGGTAAATAGATAACGTCTCCATGTGGCTCAGGGCAAAGAACCGGTCATGAGTCAGGAACCCCACACGATGAATGGATGATCCATGGTTGACAGTTTGATAAATAACCTCGTCATCGTCTTGTTGCCTCAGATTGTATAGGTTGACGGTCCCGTCTACTGAACCAGAGATAAGAACCTCATTATCGCTGGGGTGCCACTGTATATCAGTAACATCATCGGCATGTGAGTCCAATAGTTGACGAGTTGCCTTTGGTTTGCCGGGCTGGTAAAGTAGGATACCAGCATCCTGACTCTTCAGCTCAGTACCAATGGCACAGACCCCTCCTCTTGAGGTACTGGAAGCGCAAGGCCACCCGAGTTGAAGACTATTACAGGAATTTGTATGGGTGTCCACTACTCCGAGCTCTCCTGCTGCTCGGGTAAATACTAGTTTATCACATACTAAACAGAGACCAGTAAGTGGACTTCCTTGAGGTACGATCTCTCTAGAATCTGAAATAGAATAAACAGCTCCATTAGCTAGCCCAGCATATACTTGGGAACCATTGGAACACAAATATAGAACATATTCGGGGAATTGTGTTGAATCGATATGCTTGATATCCATGGTAGTATAAAATTATGTAATCTTTATTTACCAGAGGTCTCTTTTCTGTATATAATTAGTTGCCAAACGGTGATACAAATTATAACTTTAATTTTAATTATAGCCTATTGCTGTTCTCCACGATTTACTATCACCCTCCAACCCCTCACTAAAGTACTGCCAACTCTTGAAGATAGAAAAAATTACATAACTTGGCGTCCTCACATGTCCTCGCAGGTTAACAAATCGAATGTCAAGTTTAAGCCTAAAGTCAAGCAACGGGTACGCCGAAACTCGACTGCACGTCGCTCTTCAGTCACTATCAACACCACGTTCAGTACTCCTGGTGATCGCGAAGCTCTGAAGGTGCGTGCAAGTAACTTTGAAAACGCCATAGAAGAAGAAGAAGAGGAGGACTTTAAAGCGCATTCTGTACGCGAAGAAACCCTGATGCTGCCTCCCAAAGGCAAAGAAGAGCTGATAATACGCGATGAAATGGAAACGGTTTCCAAAGTAGAGTCCTCAGGTGAGAAGGCCATGGCTGCTACGTTTGGGGATGAGCCGATTGAAAGTGCCGCGATAGAGTCCAGTCAGAGCATCGAAAATCCTGGAGAAAAGGTCGATGACTCGTCTCATCCAGCTCTGCAGCCACTAGTACCGGCGCCCGTGCAACTAGAGACCGTGATATCGGCACCTCCATCTCCCAAAAGCCTCCCTCAAAACATTAAAGGCTCGATTCCACAGCCAGTACAGCCAATTTTAGAAGCATTGGTTCCGATAGTTAGCGGCCCTGGGGCACAGGAGTTGGTATTGCAGCAGAAGCAGCAGCAGCAGCTCGTAGTTCAGGAACCCCAAGGCCAGGAAATGATAGAGGTGGTGGACGAAGAGGAGCTCAGTGATTTGGACAGGGAACCTGTATACGATAAAGATGGCCGCCAGATCATTGAGCCTCGTGATTTGAGGCGAATGGGCAAATATAATGCCAAAATCCATTACCACAACAGGGTAATTAATGCCGATACTTTCACTATGGCGACCCTGTGTGGCGATGTGCCAATTGGTGAAACAAATGAAGAGTATTACAAGTATGAGGATGTACGCAGTTCGCGTAAACGTAACAGGGCTTTATTACTTCAAGCCAAACGGATGATCCGAGGTCAATATCAACCAACAACTGAGCATAAGAGAATGCAGCTGCTCCGAGTATACAAGGACTGGCAGGTAGAGAGGGAAGCCACATACGGCACAAAACGCCCAGGCGTTGATATTGACTCTTTGGAAGGTCCTGCCGGTGGATCGGTCACCCAACAGCAGCCGCAGCTCACAACCGATTCTCAAGGTCGTATTATCGTCGAGAGTCAGTCGCTTGTTGTGGACCGCCACGCTAATAATAAAGCCGATGATGACGACGGGGGCCAGGAGCGTGTGGAAGCTACAAAATTCGGTGATCACATCAACAGCTACTCGTTTAGTACTAAAGAGCGGCCTGAGCGGTGGACCTCCGTCGAAACGGATACATTTTACAATGCAGTGAGCGTCTGGGGTACGGACTTCAACTTGATTGCCCAGTTCTTCCCTCAACGTACGAGGGGACAGATCAAAACCAAATTCAAGTATGAAGAACGTCGTAACCCCGATAAGCTTCGGCTCTATATGATTCACCGTAAAAAAGTCAAGCTGGAGGATGTTGCACGGATTTCAGGTACTACTATCGTGCCTGCTGCTGATATTGAAGCTGACTTGGAGAAAGTACGTCGGGAGCATGCGGAGCAGATGCGCAAGGAGACAGAAGCCCGTGAAGCCGCTGCCAGGGAAGATGCGCAAAGAAAGAGTATGGATCATATGCGTCGCCGCCAGTCCAGGGGCATTAGCGGCAGTAGCGAAGTCGTTGGAGAGTTGCCAGTCAAGGATGAGCTTGGAGATTAGACATTTACTACATGCCTGGCAGGCTACCACGACTAGCAGCAGACATTAATAAAAGACCAAGTACGTAGCTTTTCGATATTTATTTATTTATTTATAATACATTGCTTTTTGAGCCACACTAGCTTCAGGCATGCAAATAGTTGCGGATTTCACTGAACGATCCCTTGACATATACCAGCTCCTGGCCATCTCTATTGAAACCCAACTTAATGATATCATGTGAAGAAAACTCATTCAATAAACGTTGTAGCGTACTTTCACTCGACACAATAAAATCATCTAAGCACTGTTCATAGAGCTCGTTCATGCGGATACCGTTGGATAACTTTGCCAGCGAGGACTGTTCCACCTTTTGGGATTTCATGAGCTCATACTGCATACGTACCAGTAGCCTGAATAGTTTCTGGGCATTTGAAGTGAGGGAGGCCAAAATTGTATCGACTGATTTGCTGGACTTGGCACCTGATTTGCCAAAAGCCGCGACATCTTGGTACGAGTGTTCAATGATAAGCGGATCAAATGTAGAGATGTGATGCCACAGGAGTCGAAGTTGAGAAAGCTGGTGAGTGTTCCACAAGACTGGTGCTTTGGTGTGCTCTACGGTGGCCAGAAACCTGATATTAGGGGCTGAAACAAGACGGCACAAAAGCTCTCGGGATCTATCGTCTCGCAGTGATATACTGTCAATCGCATGTATGCACAAAACTATCTGTACATTCAGGTTTTTTTGAAGATACTGATGAAAAAGGGTGATGCGCTCGTTTGGCGAACGAAGCCAATCGTTGGATATGCTTTCGGGAACGCAAATATCGACACAGTAATTGAGGATCTCTTTGAAGTCAAGTGGCAGGTATCCATTAACTACCACGGTTGGCCAGGGTGAGGACCAGTGGTCGAGGAACTCATGTACTAACTCAAGCTTGGACCCCACACCATAAAAGCATATTGAGTAGCCCTCTATGAGCTCTAGAGACCATTGATCGAATAAAACCGAGTATTTCTGATGAAGTGTTTGTTTTATTTCATCTGATTTCGCCGGACGATACTTCAAATTCTCGACAAATTCACGGTTCTCAAGCTGTGGAGCTAGCGAATAATCGCCATCGGTAGGCTTTGTTCTCTGTTTGTGTTGATCAAAATATCCTTCATAACCCTCGTGGAAAAGTGAATCCTTGGGCTGAATTTTCTCGGCCTGAGCCAAAATTTCCTGTACCGTCATCAGTAGCCTCCCACCCAAAGCACCGAGTGAAGATGCTCACATTTTGCCCGGGATGCTCAAATATGCTTCAAATAGCTAAAGCACCCGAGGGAAATCGATTCGAATGTATCACCTGTCCTTATATATTTCCTATTGAGGATAAAACAAGAATTTACGACCGTGTGTACATGGAACGCAAAAAAGTCGACGATATGCTGGGAGGAGAGGGTGCCTGGGACAATGTCGACCAAACCACGATACTGTGTCCCCAAAATTCTTGTGGAGGCGAAAAAGCATATTTCTATCAGTTACAGATCCGGTCTGCTGATGAACCTATGACAACTTTCTACAAGTGCACCCAGTGCGGCTACCAGTGGAGAGAAAATTAATCGCCTCAAGAGCTAGGCAATTGAGAGAGTTATGGAATTTCTTTTTGGTCATGTTTCCAGTTTATTTAAAAAGGCTCACTAGCTGGCATACCAAGCTATGTTGGTTGTGGCGTCTGCTTGAGGCCACAAATTGGTAGTTATACTTTAGCAAGACTACATAATAATAAATTAATTACAAATTGTGATAGTAAATCAGGATTTGAGGCGGAGGATAAAAGAGCCTTGAGTACTCGCCTGCAAAACTATTTAGTACACTGGCCTCTCAACCTACCATCCCCCACCCTAATTTCCCACCACTAGCATTAGATTTTTCAGATTTGCCAATACCTGAAATGGGCTTACCACGGCCAACTGGCGACTACTTAGCAGTAACTGTACATCCTGCCGCAATAAATAGAGCCCATATTCTAACCTGTACAAAAGCGTTCCGTTCGTCCATAGAGGGAAAATGTTCGACCCCTTGGTATGAATCAATGGGTTTATGATATAGGACTGTGACCCTAGTGGCTGGACAGGATACGGCAGTGGTACATCCAAATACCGAGACAGGATTATCACTAGCTGGGCCACAAGCCCTAACGCTGCTCCCACCTGGACTGGATTAAAGTGGTTGATGAGAAACATCGCCGGTAATGGCAGTCCGCATATTGTGAGTTGCTCGCGAGGATCTGCAGGGATATCGATCGGGAAAATTTCCAGCAAAATATTGGCGATGCGTGATTGCTGTGCGAGAATTTTGGGCTCCAAGTCAGGGGGAGGTGGCGAAACCTCCATTGATCGGAGTATGTCGAGGCTTTCCTGGAGGGAAACAGTGTGGGCCTCTCTTTCCGACTTGAGGACTTGAGTACTGTCCTTGGTCTGTTTTACTCGAGATTGTGTAAAGTGGATCAACTCTTTAGTTTTTTGGTTGACCGATTGCAGTGCTTTCAATCTCTCATTAAGAGGAGTGTAGGCATTCTTCAGCAACTCGTCGATACCGTGTTTTGCTCGACGTTTAGCCATTTCAGCATCATCGATCGCTGCCTGGAGTAGCATTACTTTGTTAATAATATCGAAGTTAGGCGTTACTGCCGGTCCTTGGGGTTTTTTACCGATTGTTTGCCGTAAAGCAGCAGCAGCAAGTGAGTGGTGAGATGATGTACGCCCTGGTGGTACATTTCCCTGTATAAACGTTTGTGATTCAATAGCAATGGCCATTAATGTTTCATTGGCGGAACCAGGCACCATACTTTTGAGGTTTATCGTGGATTCTGCCAAAAGAGCCACCGAACCCGCAGGCTCTGCAGAGTGCTTTGTATTATTAGACTTGAGGTTGCCGTTCAAGATCTTTACACCAAAAACCCTGATGCACACACACTGACTTCGAGCAATCTGAGGAGGTAGCTCCACAAACTCGAGATCATCAACAACAAGTTCTCCTCGCAAGGTACCCAGTACTTGGGACACATAAACAGGTGCTGGTTGAGTATCACAATACACAACTATTCGACACTGTTGCTGTGACTCAGGCAGGCTTATACGTAGACCTGTGACCTGGCCCCAGCGGAGCATCTGGGCTACCATGATGGCGTAAGGGGGCGCCGACACCCATAGTAGTTCAAGGACAGAGATTGATAACTCCAATTGAGCTGCTTACTGAATGAAAAGATTTCAACAGGAAATAAGAGCGGATCTGAGAAAGTGAAGACCCTGTTATGGTGCTTGCTTCAGGGTGTGTTGAGGTGCACACCGGTGGGGATGGGCTGGGGCTTGTAGGTACAGCATGGGTAGCTAAAGCAGATTCACGTTTGAGCCACGAGTCGATTGATTCTTCATATTGCAGGACAGCAGGTGTTTTGGCTTATCAAAATCTATTAGGTGGAGAGAACACTTTGAAAATCTCAAAGGGCACAATGATTCCGACATAGCCACAATCGCTCCAGTAAAATGATTCTAATGAACTGGCTATCTTAAACTTCTCAAAACTATACATAAAACACAATTACGTGAGCTAGAACCTTGCCTGTCGCCGTGTTTAGCCATGACAGCCTTCCTTGATTCGTAGTCATGACGTAATATTTCGCTCAACCTCGTGGGATGAGAAAATGTGGGGTAATAGGTACCAACCATTCATATACTTGGCCGTAAGGATAGTTAATTGTACCACATTTCTGTTCGTGGTGAATAGCCGATTCTTTGCCGAAACATAGTTTGAACTGCGTATCGGCTGCAGAAAAGGCAGCTGTATGCGTTGTTGCCCCAACTTCTCTCACGATGATCGATGGAATCAGGGTGTAGAGAAGATATTAGTCCATAATAATTGTAGTTGTAGTATCATTCCAGCAGTCTCAGCTGATTTGATTTTCTTATAAGCTCCTTCCAAGTCTGGATCAATAGCTGAAACTCCTGCCTTTTACGACTGCAGACAGCCCTAACACACCTTGATGGGGATTTCTCAATTTGTGTTAAAACCAAAAGCCAACTCTACCAGTTTTCCTGAATTCTTGCATAGAAGTCAAATTTATCAATTTTTAGGGCTCTGAGTCCCCTTCAAGTACTATTGTCAAATCCGTACAACATTACTATATAAATACCATCCCTATCCCCCACCATTCCATTATCCCGAATACAATGAAGCCCACTCTTGAATCTAAAAAGTCATATTTGGGCGTTCCTTCGCATAAAGCTGCTAATGTTATCACAAAAAGTGATGGCCCCGGATACACTGCCCAGGTGTTCAAGGACAAAGACCAACAAATGGATCAGGTCGCCGAATTGCTAGCAGAACAAGCATTTATCCCCGCAGAGTTTATTCCAGTCGAAATTGACTGGTTTTACAATCAATTGGGCATTGATGGCTCTGTCTTTGAGCACGAGAGTGTCGAGAACATTACCTCAATTATTCTTGGTCTCTACGCCTCCAAAGTCAATGCTTTCACCCGCGATGACCACAAGCTCGACATTCATATGGAAAAGCAGTCTGAGGATCACGCTGTTTTCTTTATGACCTCTGCACCTGGCGTTTCCAACTTGGAGGGACCTCAGTATGAAAAGGCTATTGATGACCGTTACCTCAGTCCTTCGACCCCCGAGCAAGCCTACAGAGTTGAGACTTACCGCTCAACAGAGTCTAGCGATGTACCTGATGAGCAGATCCGCTGCTACTTTGTTGAAAAGTGCAAGTTCGCCCCTCTAAGTGATCCGCAGGAAGATCAGCTTGAAAAGGTCAGTGATAAAACTTTCTGGTCAAAGGCTTCTGATCACACTAAGCGCATCTACCAAAAGGTTGTTTCCCAGGCTGTAAGTCGTATGGGTCCCGTAATCGAGCTCTACCAAATCGAGGGTAGTAGGGAGTACCAGCTTGTTTTGGCCTACAAGCAAGGTACTGCTAGTGGATACTTTTCTTCTTTGAGCCACTTGTATCACTACTACGGTCTGACTACTTCCCGCAAGTATGTCGAACAGTTCTCTAATGGTATCACTATTATTTCTGCCTATCTTTTAGAGACACCCGGTAAGAAGGCTGATACTCCCCCCATTGAGCACTCTGTCTATCAAGTTGTTAAGGAGGCTTCTCTACTCTACTGCTTGCCTCAGTCTGTTTTTAGTGCTGAGTTCGCTGCCGGCGAGATGTCTCTTCAGGAGGCTGTATATGGCCACTGTGCCTGGATATTTGCATCACACTTTGTGAACCGTTTAGGTTCTGAGTTTGCTGCTCTGGGAAGCTTGCTTGATACTGCAAACACCCACAACTTGGAGCTGCTTGATCGCCTCAAGCACCGTCTTCGCGGAGAGACATATACCAGTGATTTTGTTGCCGAGATTATGCGGACCCGCGTTGATATTATTCGAGA
Source organism: Wickerhamiella lipophila (assembly GCA_030582055.1). Taxonomy (NCBI): domain Eukaryota; kingdom Fungi; phylum Ascomycota; class Dipodascomycetes; order Dipodascales; family Trichomonascaceae; genus Wickerhamiella; species Wickerhamiella lipophila. The sequence goes on along the minus strand of JAKTWO010000021.1, from coordinate 80,635 downwards.
CATTTACCTACATTTTGCTGGCACTCACTACGTCCAAGCAAACTCTGAATCAGACAACTTTTTGCCGACGTTGTCGTTCCAGCGCTTGAAGTCTGACGATATCATGACCACAGAGGAGCTGAATCGCCGTATCACCAAATCTACAAGTGATGAGCATGAGCTTGTTGTTTTGCGTACATTGGTCAACTTCAATAGTTCTATCCTCAAGACAAACTTTTACACTCCTACTAAAGCTGCTTTGTCTTTCCGCCTGAACCCTGGCTTTTTACCCGAGTCTGAGTATCCCCAACCCCTTTATGGTATGTTCCTTGTTGTAGGCCAGGAGTTTCGTGGCTTCCACTTGCGTTTCCGCGATGTTGCCCGTGGAGGTATTCGTATTGTGCGGTCTCGTAACAAGGAGGCCTACGGTATCAACATACGGTCTATATTTGACGAGAATTACAACTTGGCCAATACTCAGCAGCGTAAAAACAAGGATATTCCCGAGGGTGGTTCCAAGGGTGTCATTTTACTCAACATGGAGCACCAAGACAAGATGACCCAGGCATTCCACAAGTATATTGACTCTATTATTGATTTACTTATTCCTGGTCAAACCCCTGGTGTCAAGGAAGCCATTGTTGATTTGTACGGCAAGCAAGAGATATTGTTTATGGGCCCCGATGAGAACACTGCGAATCTCGTTGACTGGGCCACTCAGCATGCTCGTGTTCGTGGAGCCCCTTGGTGGAAATCATTCTTCACTGGCAAGAGCCAGAGCGTTGGCGGAATTCCTCACGACAAATACGGTATGACGAGTCTTTCTGTTCGTGAGTACGTCAAGGGAATTTACCGCAAGATGAATCTCGAAAAAAGTGTTGTTAGGAAAATGCAGACTGGCGGACCCGATGGCGATCTGGGCTCAAATGAGATTTTGCTCAGTACTGACAACGAAAGGTATGTTGCAATTGTTGATGGGTCTGGTGTATTGGCTGACCCTAAGGGACTTGATAAAGCAGAGCTGCTGCGTTTGGCTAGGGAGCGTAAGATGATTTCTGATTATGATGGCTCCAATTTGAGCTCCGAGGGATATCGCGTTCTTGTTGACGATGTCGATGTCAAACTACCCCACGGCGAGGTTGTAGACAACGGTGTTACTTTCCGCAACAATTACCACCTAACCGCTGCTTCCAAACACCAAATTGATATGTTTGTTCCCTGTGGTGGTCGTCCCAGTGCTATTTCTATTGGTAACGTCAACGCCCTCATCAACGAAGATACTGGTAAGTCCAAGATTCCATACATCGTGGAAGGTGCCAATTTATTTATTACTCAAAGTGCCAAGCTTGAGCTCGAAAAAGCAGGTTGCGTTATTTACAAGGATGCTTCCGCTAACAAGGGTGGTGTAACCTCCAGTAGTCTTGAGGTCCTGGCGTCTCTGGCATTCGATGATGAAGGATTTTTCAAGAGCATGTGCGTTCACGAAAATGTTGTTCCTGATTTCTATAACCGCTATGTCAGAGGCGTCCAAGAGCGCATCCAGCTCAATGCGCGTCTTGAGTTTGAAGCTATTTGGACCGATCACGAGCGTACCGGCACTCCCCGCTCTGTCCTTTCGGACACTTTGAGTAACGCTATTAACGAGCTTAGTGACGAGCTTAGCAACTCCAATCTGTGGTATGATAGTGAGTTTCGCAATGCTATTCTTGAGCGTGCCCTGCCCAATGAACTCCTCAGCACTTTGGGCACTGATCGTATCTTGTCAAGAGTCCCCGATGTATATTTGCGTGCAATCTTTGGCTCTTACTTGGGTGGCCGCTACATTTACGAGAAGGGCACTTTGGCTAACCAGTTTGCTTTCTACGAGTACATGATGGCACAGAGAAAGAGCATAAAAAACTAGTAAGTTGCCATAGTTTGTACAGATTTAGCTAAAATCTGAGGCCTTAAACGAATGATTGAAGTCTAATGATAACTTGAGAGAAGTGGTGTTGAGAAAATGTGGTGCGTCAAGGTCACACTAGTTGAGCTGCTCAACTCTCAGAAGCATTCGCCTCCCTATCCTATCGCTTGCAGGGTCACTCTCTGATCTGATCAACTTAAACTTTCTTCCTGATAAGTAACTTTGTCTACTGGAATAATATATGATCTACGAGAGCGAGCTTTTTTAAAGCAGTATGATCAGTTGGGCTGATGTATGAAGGGTTCTTTACACTCAATGGGGCCATTAGCTCTTCTCAAATGCAGCTTCGAGGCCCTTACTGTTGGCGTCCTGGATTTTGCGACGCTGAACCTTTTGGGCGCTGGTGACAAACCCATTTTGAGGGGTCCATTCATCGTGGCTAAATGTAACAGCGGGCAGGATTTCTACGGGCTTGAGATCACACTCTTTACCAGTTTGCTGGATAGACTTGATAATCTCATTGTAGATGTTCTTATTGCTCTGAGCAAATTCAGCGACATCATGCTCGGGGAACTCAATACCTTTAGATTCGGCCAAAGACTGGACAGCAGGCTCGTTAAGCATAACAACAGCAACAGGCTTGGCGTGGTCACTATCGGCAAATACACACAAATTGGAGCAGTACTTGTTGGAGCGATAAAGCGACTCAAGACGCTCAAGGGCAACGTACTCACCGTTAAGGGTTTTGACCAAGTTCTTGACGCGATCAATGATCTGAATAGCGCCATTTTCAGTAAATTGGCCAATGTCACCGGTACAGAACCATCCATCATCAGTCATTACCTTCTTTGTCTCCTCATCATTCTTGAAGTAGCCGGGGGTAACACAAGCACCCCTGATAAGGACCTCACCCTGATTGTTCTTGCCTTCATAGCCCATTTCAGGACAATCACGCAAAACAACAGTAATCGAAGGAACGAGTTCTCCAGTGGATTCAAAATCAAAGTGGGACGGGGACATGATTGCTGCCATGGCATTGGTTTCAGTGAGACCGTAGCCCATAAGACAAGGGGCAACCACGGTATCGAGGAAGACACGTGTATCCCTTGAAAGAGCGGCACCACCATTCAGCAAGTAGCGCAAACGTCCACCGGTACCCTCCTTGATTTTCTTGAAAATAACAGAGTCGATAAGTGGAGGAGATATACCCCATTGACGACACTTATGCTTGAGAGCAAATGCCTTCCAGAAAAGAGCTTGCTTGAGGCTGGATTCTTTCTCGATTTTGGCAACGATACCCTTCTTGACACTTTCCCAAAGAGCGGGCACAGCTACCATAGCTGTGGGCTTGAGGGTGCGAATATCACCAGCGCAATTACGCATTGATACATCGGAGGCAGTTTTAGGATTACCGTAGCCCAGGCAGGCACCCCAAATGAATGCGCCAAGCTCTGCGGTCAACTCAAAGATATGAGCAAGTGGGAGCATTGAGAGGAACACGTCGGTGTGGGAGACCTCACCAGTAGGAATGACACCGGTGGCGCCAGCAACGCCAGCGACAACGGTGTAGTGATTCAGCACAACACCCTTGGGCTTTCCAGTAGAACCTGAAGTGTACATAATACAGGCACAGTCGCTCGAAGCGGGCTTGGTGGGCTCTTGGGGAGTCTTTTCACCCAGCTTCACAAGCTCAGTGTAAGAAAGAACCTTGGCGTGCTCTTTAAGCTGTTCCAAGAGCTCCTCATCCTTGGACTCGAGCTTACCGTCTGTGTCACGGTAGACGATCAATTTAATAGTGGGACAGTCCTTGATGGTCTTGAGCAGGGTGGCAAAATTATCTTTATCAGTTAATATACCACAGGTCTCAGCCTCCTGGATGGATGATTGGAGACCTTCAACACCAAGCGTGTCGTACGCGGTAACCACGGTGATTGACTGAGAGGCACAAGCCAAAAAGGTCTGCATCCATTCCATAGAAGTTCGGGAATAGATCGAAAACCGCGATTTGGGGGCTATACCAGCATTGACAAGACCGCTGGCGACCTTAGCAACGGTGGTCCAGAGCTCCTTGAACTTGATAAACTTGTAGTGGCCAAGTTCATAGTACTGCCACTCCTTAGTTTCGGTGACATCTTCTCCATCTACCTTGCGGGTAACTTCCTTACTCTCAGTATGAATGGCAATAAAGTCACGCGCGCCCATGGCATTGTGATTGGCAAACTTGCGGCAGCCATGCTCAAACAGCTCGTAAACGGTGGTGACTTCAGGGGCCTCAGGAGGCGTTGTGAAGGACGCATCCTTTGCCATATAGCTTCTGCGTGGTACACCAAACCCAGGCTTAGCAGGGCCATCAACTTCGACACTCAATGACTTGACCATTGTAGTTTAATGAAGGATAGTTGGGCAAGTGGTGGGGTTAAGTATGCCCGCATATTACATAAGCCATGCGGCCTAGCGGGCTCTCCCCACTCTTTAAAAGTGTGCTTCATAGACGATGCATTGAATCTTCAAATACCTTAGGCATCGTAAAGAGACTAAATCTATAGGATGATGTGTATTCAACAAGCATTTTCGCTCTCTTTTATCATGTTGCGATATATCCCACTGATAGCAGCCCGCTTAAGCACTATCATGCAAGGTATGATCTAGGCATCGCAAGGCTGGGCACGAGTGGCTGAGGGAAATTAAAGAGCACACGGAGGAGTACCATTCCCTTTGAAGGGGTGCTTTTATGCTGATTTACTGTGAATGTACCAGAGTACTTCAGCTTTATCGCTGGTTGCTATTGATCTTCAAGAAGGGCCCCCAATGGCCAACTACAGAGATAGAGAATTGCATAGCTTCCAGGCGCAATCTTCACCATTTTTTTACACATTGATACTTCTTTTTGTTCAGATCAGATGATACTTTTTAATTTAGGCACGCTAATCCTTCTTGCTATCTTATCACTCCCCTTTCACCTTGCGACCCCGTTCACCTTCTTTCCAGGGCTGTTTGGAAAAGCTCTCCCACTCCCTCCACTCACGTAATCATGTTTGGCCAAAACCAGGGATCGTCTGGATTTAGTTTTGGCGCAAATAACAACAATTCCAACAACAATAATAATGCATTTGGAAATTCTGGTGGATCTGCTACGTTTGGACAGACTGGAACGACTTTTGGTGGGTTGAACTCTGGCCAACAAAATCAGCAGCAGAATAAGGCTCAACCCTCTCAAGCAAACGTTACATTTGGCGCTACAAACGCGGGAAATTCACTTTTTAGCAACAATAATGGTACTGCAAATACATCTTTCGGCGGTAAACCCGCTGGCACATCGCTCTTCGGACAGAGTAATCCAGCCGCTAACACATCTACAGGCCTTTTTGGGTCTTCAACCAACTCTAACCCTGGTAGTGGCGGTCTTTTTGGAAACAACAATGCGTCTATCAACGCCAATAATACTGCACTGACCGGCGGTAATACAGCCAACCCCAGTGGTCTTTTCGGCAGCAGTTCCACCATCAATACAGCTGCTGGTGCTCCTACCAATGGTGGTTTTCCTGGTAATAATGGCACTAGCACAGCTCCAAGTGGAAGTTTATTCGGTCAGAATGCTAATTCCAATACGGGCACTTCAGGCTCAACTGGTGGACTGTTTGGTAGCTCTAATACCAATGCTGCTAATACTGGAAGCACGGGCGGACTTTTTAATAACGGCGCAAACACTAATACGGCCACTGGTGGGCTTTTCGGTGGTGCCAATAGTGCCTCAAATACGTCCACTACTGGCGGTCTATTTGGAAAACCTGTATCCACAGGTAGCACGGCTACCACTGGTAGTCTCTTTGGGTCAAACACAGGTACTACAGGAGGGCTTTTCGGCACACAGCAGCAGCAGCAACAACAACAGCAACAACAACAACAGCAAATTGGGGCCACTGGTGCTCCTCTTGTTGCCACTATCAATCAAGCTGCCTATGAGCTACCTGATGTCATGCCCAGCGTAAAGCTTTATACCTCTTTGACTATTAGACCAAGAGAAACCAAGCAGAACCAGCATGGTGTACCAGAAAAGCAGGCTGTAGCACCCCCAGCACAAGGTCTCAATATGAATACACTTGAGCCCGAACCATCCAAACCTGAAGCTCGCAAGCTGATGAATAGCTATAAGAGATTCCTTGAAGAGCGGCCGACAAGTTTGCAAATTAAACGATCTAAACTGGTGGTCAAGCCCAGAGCGTTGCCTTCCCTTAAGGTTGAGGAGCCGCCCAAGAACTTTTCAATTTTCCACAAAGTGGATAAGGATGTCACCACCCTCACGATTAACAAGAAGGCGCTCGAGCAGGGATACTACATTCGACCAAGTCTCGATGATCTTCTCACTTATACTAAACCACAGCTTAGAAAAGTCAGCAACCTCATCATCGGTCGTGCTGGATTTGGTCAGATTGAATACCCTGAAGATGTTGATTTGAGTACTGTCAACAACTTGGGTGATCTTTTGGGCGGACTGGTACAGTTCGGTGAGGGAACGGTTTGTGCTTACCCAGATGAAGACAAGAAAGCCAAAGAAGGCACTGAGCTGAACAAACCTGCAGTAGTAACAATCGAGAATGTTGCTCCTCGCGATGCGGATGGGCGTGTTATCAACAACAATAGCGACCCACGGGTGGCTAAATTTGTAGACGAGCTTAAAAAACGGTGCAAGTCAAAGGGTGCTGAGTTCATCACTTTCACAAAAGGCATCTGGGTATTCAAGGTACCGCATTTTAGTGTGTGGGGTATCACTCCTCAGGAGATGATCATGGACGATGATACCCCCGAAAAATTTCTCGATGATTTGGAAGGGCATTATGATATCACTATGGATGATAATGCTTTCAATGGCGATACCGAGAAGTTACATAGTGTGGTACCTATTGTGGTGCCGAGTGCTGTTGCTTCTCCTAGTCCTGAACCAACTCAACTGAACCAGATTTTGCCTTTGAATTTGCCTTATGAACAGGCGCCAGGTGCTGCTGCTGCTGCTAATGATGGCGATGACGAGCTCGAGAATGATGTTGATATGGTCCACACCTCTAATTCCTGGCTTGGACTACTGAAAGATAATGTCTTACTCGGTGCATCAAGTGTACCCGAAAATTCATCCTCGGCTAGTGCAATTCGTAGCTCGATTTTTTCTGGTTCACAGGTCCCTCCCAGGATCGAGACACCATCCACTCCTACATCTACAGTTGATCACAAAAAATTTACTGATGCTGAGTTATTGATGTCGTTGGATGACCTTAAATCCAGATCAACCAAGACTGAGCGGGCTGACGGACTGGCAAAGCTTGTGACGAAAATTAGTTTTAGCGATCTGGAATCAGTTGAATCAGCAAATTCTGCCTGGTCAATTGCCGCTATGGTCTTTGAGCCCTCACAAGAGGCAAGACAATCCTTGGGAATCTGGATTAAGCATAACGCTGGCCCTATTCCATCGAACCTGGGTGGCTTGGACCTTGTATGGTATCTTATTACTACTCATTCTTTAGCTGAAGCAGCAGCTAGAGCCACCGCGTTGGGGAATATTAGATTATCTACGATGATCTCGTGTTTAGGATCCAACAGAGAAAATGCGCGGCAGTTGCTTGCATCTCTTGTCAAGAAGGGTAATATTTATGATATTTCAGTTGTGGAACGCAAGATTCTGGAGGTAGCGAGTGGTAATCTAGCTACAAGCCCTTCTCAGTCGGACGGTACTCGGAGCATCCCTCAGCTAGATATTCTCGAAGGTCTCGATTGGAAGCAGCGTATTGGTATGCACCTTTGGTATGGTATACATGACCGCAATATCAGTACTAGTGACCTGATCAAGCAGTCAGTCAAGGGTGCACCTCAGGATAATACGGAGCTGGCAATGCTCAAACTGGTTGGCAATTCAAATAACCTGAGTGCTTTGCTTAGTTTGGTCGATGAGCCCACTGCGTTTTTATTGGTACAGGCGCTCCCTCGCAATACTGAGACTAGCTCTTTGGCTGACGAGCTCTATAGCCAGTTTTCTCGGTCTCTACTTGCAGGAGGTCGTGTCTCTTGGTCAACTTTTGTGGCTTTGCATATTAACAACGATAAAAGGGCTCTCGAATTGTGCCGCGAGATTTTGCAACAACACCCTACACATCAATTTGACGATTATTTACCAAGCAACTTGGTTAGCGAGGCAACAGCTCAACATGCTCTCAGTCAGGGTGACTATCGCTCCGCCGCTTCAAATCTTATTAATGCGGGACTTTTCGATAAGGGGCATGAAATCATCGTCACAAAAGTCGCACCACAGGCAGTAATCGAGCACCATTTGGAGTCAGTCGTTCCGCTTCTTGATCGTAGTGGTCAGGCCTCAGACTGGGCACGCGCTGGTAAGGTTTATCGCGATTTCTTCAGCTTCTCAAAAAACCCCAGTGCCAGTCTCGCCCAGAGCTTAAGCCAATCCCTAAAACAGGTCGAGCTGTCTTCATTGGAGATCAAAGCGGCGGTTTCGCTAATGTCTGATTACATGGCAGACCATGCGGGCCAGTATTTATCCACTATGGAAGTTATGAGCATGCCTCTCAGTGGAGACTATGTGAGTGTGCAAGCATGTCTACGGTCGTATAAGGACTTGCGTGACCGTGCTTGATGATGTACGCAAAGTATGTAGATAAAGTGTATTATAGATGATTAAGTGCAAAAGAGGGGTGAGGAGACGCCCCAATAACTCGATTTGGTAGCATGTACTGCGCTGGACCTTTACTAGACCTTCACCAACCGAAAGACATCGCCGCCAACCTCCTAGGGCTGTAGCCATCACTTTCGTAAGCATCCTATCCTGCAGTAGTGTAGGCATTCATACCTCTGACAAGATTAATGCGCATTTTGCAACCTGCAAACAATCTGAGATTTCCTAGCGTTTTATTCCAGTCATCCATCTTCACCAGCTCTAGTTTTCATTGCGCTGCCCGTACTCTCCCCTCTAAAAGCCGCTTTCACACTTCTCACCTAATCATGTCTTCCACTTCTTGGCCTGCAACTCGTGTACGCCAGCAGTTTTTGGACTATTTCAAGAGCAAGGATCACACCTACATCCCTAGTTCTTCAGTTATTCCCTATGATGACCCTACTCTACTGTTTGCAAACGCCGGTATGAACCAGTATAAAAGCATTTTCCTTGGCACCGTCGCGCCCGGTTCTCAATTCGCCAGCCTTAAGCGCGCCGCCAACTCCCAAAAATGTATTCGCGCTGGTGGTAAACACAATGATTTGGACGACGTTGGCCGTGATTCGTATCACCACACATTTTTCGAGATGTTGGGATGCTGGTCGTTTGGTGACTACTTCAAGAAGGAGATCATCGAAATGAGCTGGCAGTTACTGACCGAGGTCTATGGACTTGAGAAAGACCGCCTTTATGTCAGCTATTTTGGCGGACACGATGGTTTGGAGCCTGACCTCGAGGCCAAGAAGTTGTGGCTCGACGTGGGTGTGCCTGAAGACCATATCATTGTTGGTAGCTACGAGGACAACTTCTGGGAGATGGGTGACCAGGGCCCCTGTGGACCTTGCTCAGAGATCCACTATGACCGTATTGGTGGCCGTAATGCCGCTCACTTGGTCAACATGGATGACCCCAATGTGCTTGAGATCTGGAATTTGGTCTTCATACAGTACAATCGTGAAGCCGATAGCTCGCTGCGTCTTTTACCTGCCCAACATATCGATACAGGTTTAGGTTTCGAGCGGCTTGTATCCATTCTCCAAGACAAGACTTCCAACTATGATACCGATGTTTTCACTCCTTTGTTTGCTAGAATCCAGGAAATTACCGGTGCCCGTGCATACACTGGCCATTTCGGTGCTGACGATAAGGATGGTATTGATACCGCTTACCGTGTTGTTGCAGACCATGTTCGTACTTTGACATTTGCATTGGCTGATGGTGGTGTTCCCAATAATGATGGTCGCGGTTATGTCTTGCGTCGTATTTTGCGCCGTGGTGCCCGTTATGTTCGCAAGTACTTCAATGTCCCCATTGGCAAGTTCTTCTCCACGCTGGCCCCCACTCTTATTGAGTCAAGCAAAGATATCTTCCCCGAGATTGCCAAAAACCAGGAAAATATTTTCGAGATTTTGAACGAAGAAGAAGAATCTTTCGGTCGCACGTTGGATCGTGGCGAGAAGATGTTTGAAAGTTACGCTTTAAACGCCAAGAATTCCGGAGCTAAAGTTTTGAATGGCCGTGATGTCTGGCGTCTTTACGATACTTATGGATTCCCCGTTGATTTGACTCGTATTATGGCTGAAGAGGCCGGTCTCGAGATCAATGAGGAGGAGTTTGAGACTGCTCGTTTGGCTTCCAAGGAGGCCTCCAAGGGTATTAAATCAGCCTCTGGTGAGGCGCTCCTCAAGCTTGATGTCCACGCTATAAGCGAGGCCCAAGAAAAGAAAATCCTTACTACCAATGACAATGCCAAGTACCAGAGTGGTGATTTGGATGCTACTGTAGCTGCTATCTATACCAAAGAAGGTGGATTCAGCGATTCTACCACTGAAGGTCCCCAGATCGGTATCCTACTCGACCAAACTAACTTGTACGCTGAGTCGGGTGGTCAGGAATACGATACGGGTAAGATTGTTGTTGATGGTGAGGCTGAATTTAACGTCGATAATGTACAGGTATACGCAGGCTATGTGTTGCACACTGGCCGTATCGGATATGGTACTCTCAAGGTCGGCGACAAAGTCGTTGTTGGCCCTGATGCCAGTCGCCGCTTCGCTCTCAAAAACAACCACACTGGTACTCATGTCCTCAACTATGGTCTTCGTGAGGTTCTGGGAGGCAATGTTGACCAAAAGGGCTCTCTTGTTGCCGCTGATAAACTTCGCTTTGACTTTAGCCACAAGCAGGGCGTTGCTCTGAACGAGCTCGAACAGATTGAGAAAATCTGCAGTAAATACATCAAAGATAACCAGGCCATCTATACAGAGGTTGTTCCCTTGTCACAGGCCCAGCAGATCTCTGGCGTTCGTGCTGTTTTTGGTGAGACCTACCCCGATCCTGTGCGGGTAGTGAGTGTAGGTGCTAGTGTTGACGAAATGCTCAAGGACCCTAGCAATGAAAAGTGGCGCTCATACTCCGTTGAGTTTTGCGGTGGTACCCATGTTAACAAGACCGGTGAAATCCGTGAGTTGGTAATTATTGAAGAGAGTGGTATCGCCAAGGGAACCCGTCGTATTGTGGCTGTTACTGGTACTGATGCTTATGATGTCCAGCGCGTGGCTTCTCAGTTTAGCCAAAAACTCGACGAGTTTGAGGCGCTTGTAGAAGCCAATGATGCGCGTGCTGAGGCCGTCTCCAAGAAAATCAGCGTTGAGCTCAAGGCTCTCTCTGTATCTGTGCTCGATAAGGCAGAGCTTAGCGACCGCTATGCCAAGCTCCAAAAGAAGGTTACTGAGCAGGTTAAGGCCGCTGCAAAGCAGGCTGCTAAGAAGGTCACTGATGCGATTGCCAAATACTTTGAGGACAACGAGGATGCTACTTTTGCTGTACTTAAGGTGGATGGTGTCCCTGCTAAGGCTCTCGGCGAAGGTCTCAACTACGTCAAGTCTAAGCTCCCTGGTAAGAGTGTTTATTTGTTTAGCGTCGATGGTGATAAGGTTGCCCACGGATGCTTTATTGATGGCTCTTCCAAGGCCCAGGCTACTGATCTTGGTAAGGTGGCTAGCGAAATTATTGGTGGCCGCTCTGGTGGTAAGGGCCAGAGCGTTCAGGGTGTCGGTAGCGAGCCTGAGAAGGTCGACGATGCTGTTGCTAGTATCACCAAGGCATTCGAGAACGTTAGTTTGTAGTCTGTTGTAGCAAAGTTACCTAATTTTCACGTTACCAAATGAATTTATCGGAGCTGACTCTACTTGGTATCTATTATTGCACTCTAGAAGTCGTGCCTGCGCCTTCGAATAAAACCAGCATAGTGCTCGAATACATGATAATTACAGGGATATTCCTCAGGAGTATAATAGTGAAGAAATGCTTTTATATGTATGTATGAGTACTGGGCTTGACAGGCTCTAGCCCTAACGTGATGCCTCTATCGATTAGAGGTGTCATAAGTGGTGAGTGATTTCTGCGGTGGGGTCACTGAGTTGGCGAGTAAAAGGGGTGGGGCGGCCGAGCCCAGCTACTCTTATCATTTGTGGCCAGAACATAATAGTCGAGAAAGAAGCAGCCCAGATTCCAAGAGCGGGAACAATACGTTTGACTTCAAGAGCAACGGACATAATGATTTGTATTAATGTGTTGGTAGGGCTACTAAACAGCTCTCTATATATACATTATTGGTTCTCACCTGAGTACTCACCTGATGCACGCTGGTGCATAAATCACCAGACGATGCAGTACTCGGAGGCCGCCGCCTGTGGCTAATTTCTGATGGTTTCGAGCATTTTGAGGGGGGAACTAGCATTTCCAAGATTAAGCTCCATACCCTAATTATGAAATATTAAAAAGACCTCCCTATTTGTTATTCATAATTTGTGCCTGCACGCACTGCCCTCCCTTGCATATACGCCTCATGGGACTAAAGGGTAAATCAGGTGGGTCAGGTGGGTCACCTGGTGGTGCCACTTTGCTAATTTGGGAGGAAGGTTTCCAAGTGGCTCAGGGGAAATCCTTTTCTGGAGCTTCCGCCTCTAAACTTTTTTTAATTCACACCCAAGCTAAATGTAGCTACTATATTATACTTTTCCTAGCTATGACTTCCGGATGCAGTGCTTGGAACTCCAGGGTGCCTGTCAGTACACTTCACTAGATTACCCATACACATTGTATTGGAGACTATGACAGCACCTAGTAGCCAATATCTGACAAAAATACTTTTCCTGTAAAAAGCATTGTAAGTTAGCGCTTGAACGCTTAGATAGCACTCAGATAAACCCGCTAATAGTCCTCCCAAATTTCACACTCTTAATTGGTGGCGTGGTGGCGGATTTTTCATTTTCCAAATATTTTGAACTTTTAATGTCGGCAAAAGAGTTGCTCAATTTGGAAGAAGACCAGGATGAGTTCTTTTCCGATACTTACAACTCTGATGAGGAACAGGTGAAGGGCAAGAATAAGAAAATCAAACCCCAAGAGAGTGACGATGAAGCTGAGGATCAAGACGAAGAGATGCAGTTAGCTGCATCGGTAGTGAAACCCCTCTCTGAGCAAGAGGCAAAGGAAAAGTTACGAGAAATCAAGAGATCTGGTGTGGTATATCTCAGTAAGATCCCTCCCTACATGAAACCCCAAAAGTTGAAACAGATTCTTGAACGGTTTGGTTCAGTGGGGAGAATTTTCTTGAACCCAGAGAATGATAAAGACCACAAAAGACGTGTTCGTCAAGGAGGTAACCGCAAAACCAAGTACACTGAAGGCTGGGCAGAGTTCAAGCACAAGAAAGACGCAAAACTGTGTGCTGAAACCCTCAATAATAATCGCATTGGTGGTAGAAAGGGCTCCTTTTACTATGATGATATCTTAAACATAAAGTATCTCAAGAATTTCAAATGGAACAACCTTACCGAGGGTATCGCTATTGAAGCCCAAGAGCGTCGTGAACGGCTCAAGGCTGAGATTGCTCAGGCAACCAAAGAAAATAAGATTTTTATTGAGAATGTCGAGCGTAAAGCAATGTTTGATAACATTAAGGAGAAGAAGGGTAAGCTCAAGAGCTCTGTGAACCGTACTTTTGACCAGAGAGATGTACGCGACAAAAAGGTTGACAAGACGAGTAACAAAGACCTGGATGATGTTCTTTCCAAAGTCTTTTAATTTATATTTAGCCATTATATAGGCAGATCTAGCATGGTTTTAGGCATTCATGTCAAGATAGCGGAGCAGTATGAGCACAATCTGCATAATGTCGTCTACAAAGGTGCATGTGCCGTGAAAACTACCTGGTCAAACTATCACGTCTCTCGTCAAACACTGCTTTATTTAGTACATCGGAAAAGCATTCATACGTTCTACATAGATATGGAACAACATCTGGTTTTCTAGATTTTTTTCTACCAAGCATCTAGAGCTCGTAATGCTCTTCCTCTTCCTCTTCCTCCTCCTCGACAATTCCCACCTTCTCTTCTGCTTGCTCGGCTGCCTTGGAGCTGAAGAACTGTTTCCTCAGACTGGCTACTGCATCATCATAAGTGACCCACTCGGGGATTTGACGACGGGCACGATCCAGTTTAGGCTCTTTGGTCAGAGGGTTGTTGCACAAATCAATCGTCTTGGCAGTAGAAAGACCCTCATCGGCGCACCAAGTCTCGCACCACAACCAGTCCTGATCGAGAGAATGAATGGGTACAGCGTTCTGCAGGTTATTCGGCAGGTCTTGATCGAGGTTTGCAAGAGATTCAGGATCAGCACTTAGCTGCTGGTAATGCTGGCGAAGTAAATCTCCAGCACCCATCTCGCGGAATTTATTGAGATCAACAACGTAAAGCGCGCTGATATGGTACTTTTTGCCCTTGAGGAACTCGGCCCAGTAGCCCTGTTTCCAGAATCTGAATCCTTCAGTTTCCTCACGGTCTTCGCCCATGGGGGTAAATCCATAAGGAGCTCCTTCGAGATCTTCGTTTACAAGCTCAATCAAATCGGTGCGCACAATCTGGTCGCTATCTATAAACATGACTTTCTCCAGGCCTTGAGGGAATAATGCGTCCAAAAATAGAATCTTGTATCCCCAAATCTCACGCTGCTTTTCGCTTTGTTGGCGCAACCAGTTAGGCCACTTGTAGGTGACAAACTCATACTTGAACTTGTATTCCTCAGCCAAACGGGGCAAGAATTCTTTAAAGGAAGGGCTCAAGAAATTCTCAATTAGCCAAAATTTAACCGTATGGTCAGTGTGCTTCATCACGCTAAGAGTCATAATTGACAAGAACCGTTCGTAAAGGTGACCCGAAGCCACCGTAAAGATGTTAATATCGGCTTCAACTTGATCAAGCTCGCTCTTTTCTGCTTTCTTATTACCCCAACCACCAAACAAACCCTTTTGCGGTTTCTTTTGGGTTACAAACCGCGGGGACTGGAGAGTAAGATCCTCGTTACCGGCCGTTTTATTGACAAACACCTTAGTATATGCACCCAATAGTGAGTTCAGCTCAATATGAATGGTACGACCGACATTTGTAAACTCGTACAGCTCACTTGAGGGACCTTCCTTCAGTTGAAGTTTCCAAGTACCAGGCTGAGCCTGCAACTGGAAGTATCCCAAGTTGAGCATAACCATTGTATCAGTTAGGGTCTTCTGATCATTACCTAGGCTGAGCTGGAGTCCACGTGCTGGTAGAGAGGTAGTCACATCATGGGCAGTGCCTTCAATCAAAAGGGAGCGCAGCTCATAAGTTGCAAATAATGTGTCCTCCTTCACAGTATTAAGAATAACATTATCAAGATCATAATCACAGGCACGGGTCATCACTACCCAAGGGGCGGGCTCATCAACACCAACCACATAGAGGACATCATCCTTGAGGTTGGTGAAATTGGCCTGCGGGGCTTTGCGACCGCCCTTACCAAACTCGAGAGAAGTGGGGTACACTCCTTGGTAGAAGCGGTTTGGAACCTTGGGTTCACCCTTCGTAGAAATGGCACCGGGGCTCAAAAATACTTTGATGCTTGCGATCCCTAGTCTCTCGACAAAGTCCAAAAGGGCTACGATTGGTTGAGCAATTTCAGAGCCAGGATCCAATATAGCGGTCACCTCCAGTTTGGCATCATCTACACCAGTCACGATAGCTCTTTCTTGGCCTACCCAGTGAGATGAAACTACACGCTGAAAAGAGCAAGAATACCAGCTATGAGTGGCCCAGGTAATGATATCCTCCTTTCTGGTGTAGTCTTCGCCAATGTCCGGTAAATATTTAGAGATGCGCTCTACACGAGGAGCTTCACGATCCAGCAGCCTGAGGAGCATGTCACCGTCAAGCACTTTATCGCTCTGTACTACGCGTCCATCAATGACAAGAGTGATCTTCTCAGGGCTAAACTCAGTCGCCAGTTTGGATGCCGCAAACGTACGCTGAACATGATCCATTTGTTCCTCATTGAGGTACTCAGTGACATTTCCCAAAAACTTGGGTTTGGGACCACGATTGTAGATATGCTCTCTGTAGCTTTCAAGAGCCATTTTAGCAATGACCGCTGGGCGCTGACCTTGTTCCAGAATTGAATTGAAGAACTTGCGATAAAGCGGGTCAGAGGTACGCGCAGGATTTACAATTGGAAGTGCGCGCAACGTAAAATTTGTTTCAGCAATCTGGAGAGCTTCACACAACTGATCAACACCTTTACGGCTATTTAGATCGCCAACAATCCAGATAGAATGCTCAGTATTTCTACCAGGCCACTCGGCGAACATATTATAGGCCTCATCTTTCATGCTGCGAGAAGGTAGATAGACAATAGACGTAGGGTCAGCGGGATTGAGTAGCTCATTACGTTCGAATATGGCCTCACTCAACATGAACTCTTCCAAGTCGGTCTCGGTATCTTCAATCTTCAGGTCGCCATCCTCCACTGCTTTCTTTAACGCGTTATCATCAGAAATAAACGCAGCCATTGCATTGTAAATCCATTCCTGGGTCAGGGGGATAACATATCCATTAGCTAGAATAGTTCCTGGGGAAATTCCGAGTCGTTCACTCCACTTAGCGATATCCTCAGCATAGTTTTCGCTGATGGAGGCAATTTGACCATCCTGATCAAATTTGAGCGCTTGTTTGAGCGCTTCTTCAGAGTCGAGGGTCTCAAGAAGACCAACAATGAATTTTTGACGCACAAACAAAGAGCCCGTCTTGGCAGCTTCCATGAACCTAGACGAGCGGTCACCTTGATCGAGAGGTACAATACCAACGCGGAAAGGCGCTCTACGAGAGACCATCTGAAATACCTGAGCTACCAGCTGAAGGTGGCTTAGATTCTCAAAATCAATTGCTAAAATCAAGTTGTGGGCATTACGGCGAGCAGTCAATAGTTGGGACTTGGGGTCACCGAGACTGCGCAAATCCTGAGGAAATTGGAGATACATGTCAGATATCTCAAGGTCATTGATCCAAATCACACAATCAGAGCGGTAATCGTATCTGATCTCATCGTCTGCACTGGTAACCTGTTCGGGATCACTCTCGACTACGCCTGAAGTTATAAGTTGACGAGCTGTAGAGCCGTTGAGGCCCAGCTTCTCAGAGCTATCAACAAGCTCAAGTTCCTGACGCAACATTTCCATAAAGTGGAAAACATTGTATTCATTGTTTGCGGAGAAATAAGCACCATTGACCAGCAGAGAATTAGTACCGGGGGCAAAAAAGGACTCCGCATTTGCATCACTATCCTCTTTGACTTTTTTAGAAATCTTCGTTTCCTTGAGCTCACTTAAATAGTCGGGCAGGCCGAGGACCACTGATTTGAGTGCACTGAATCTCTCTTTTTGTTTAAGAATATGAGTAGCGATTTTCTGAGGCAATTTGGGTAAGTCGCTCTTGGTGAGTTTGTTGGGAGCATCCATATCGATGCTAACATTATCATCATCCACGACAAGATAGTCAGTGCGCTTCACTTGGGCAGTTACACCAAACCCACCCAAATGCTGGAGGCTTTTACTGGAGCCAGCGCTGGGTTTATATCTCACGATGTAATTGATTTTACCTTCGAGTGCTGAAGCAAGCAAGTGAGCATGAAAAACAGGGAAAGAGCTTGAGGCAAAGTCACCGTACAAAACGGCCCACGGCGCCTCAGGCTTGCCGCCAATAATACGATCATTATCAAGGATCGCGGCATCACTGACTGCATCTGTTTCGAGAGCAAACACAGCGCCTGAATCACAGGTGGCTTTGCCGTTATAGTAGAATACATTCTCACAATCGCTCAGCTCGGGGAATAGTTCACGGAAAACCTGGTACTTTGATTCAACTGCTGCTGTGAACGTACCCATTGCGAGGTCGGATTTGAAGAGCGCTGCCCCTTCTTTGGATAAGAAGCCACCTCCCACAGCTTTTTCTACCGTAAAGTCCACCAGCTCAGAGTCACTTAGTTTACCCTTTTGCTCTTCGCGGGACAGGATAAGTGACAGAAGCGGGAAGAAAGCGCTCGAGTTGTAATTGGCCACAGTCTCCAAGACTTGCACACGGACTGGGCTTTCCGCCCAATTGGTCTCGAGGTCCACTACCAATGGTTTAGCCATAGCGATAGCCGCCATGGACAAGCTCCAAAGTTTCATGGTGGTACTGAGAAGTAAGGTGTAGAGTTTAGAGTGGGAGTCGCACGTGGCAGTAATGTGGTAGGACGCACACCACTTGGATAGAGATGGGGCGGGGTCTTGGGACTTGCAGCACGTATTTGAGAGACTTGAATGATATGGAAACATATGGCTAGGATTTGCGTATATTGGTGGCTATTTGAGTAACTTTAGGGGTGACAGACATGCTGTGATACATGATGATCACCATATGGAGACATCTGGGGTTTAGAACTACAATCAAGGTACCTAAGAGGGTGCCATACTCTGAGACCAATTCATATTTTATATCATCAATCAGTACCCTGTAATATGCAATTTCTTGCCTAAACTTCACCCCTCTATATCACTATTTCTAGGACCACCCCACAACTTCATGGCAGCCCGCATACCTCAAGTGCTCGTTTCATTAGTCATTGAATTTTTCATCTACAAGAAATGTTCAAAACTCAATTTATTCAGTCAGCTGTTGATGCTGAAGCTCTTAAATTCGGCTCTTTTACCCTCAAAAGTGGCCGCCAGAGTCCCTATTTTTTTAATCTTGGGAAATTCAACACTGGTGCCGTTCTTAGCAAGCTAGCAGATGCTTATGCCCGTACTATCATTGATTCAGGTATTGATTTTGATGTTCTATTTGGCCCTGCATACAAGGGAATTCCGTTGGCTGCTTTAACAGTCGCCAAGATTGCCGAAATTGACCCCCAGCGTGGCAACGTTGAGTACTCCTTTAACCGTAAAGAGGCAAAAGATCACGGTGAAGGTGGAAATATTGTCGGTGGAAGCTTGAGTGGCCGCAAAGTTCTAGTTATTGACGACGTCATGACCGCTGGAACTGCAATTAATGAGGCTGCAGACATCATCAAATCCAACAATGGTAGCTTGGCCGGTATTGTCATTGCGCTTGACCGTCAAGAACGTATGGGCGAGAACACTGAAAGCACTGCATCCCTTGTTTCCAAGCGTTTTGGTGTCCCTGTCATTAGTATTGTGAGTTTGGAAGATATCATCGAGATCTTGAAACCCACTTTATCTGAACTAGAGCTTAAGAGTTTGTTGGACTACAGAGCCCAGTACGGTGCCACCAGTGCCTAAAGAAGATTCAGTGGATAATTTGAGTTGAGAAAAAAAGCTGATTATCTTGAAGAGTATCGTGCAATAGAAACTTTAGGTAGGTGAATCAGAACTTGTAGGACATACTTGTAGTTGCTGGCCTACAAAGTCGAAGTTGCATCAACTGTAAACTTCGAGTACCATTTTTGTAGTTCCTGTTCCTCGACTGCTCACTCGTCAGCGTGAAGAGAGGCATATCAACAGGTTTAGCTTTGGAGGACAGGTAGACAAATATATTTTACTCGCGCCTGACAGTCAACATCTCAATGCACCAGGGTCCACTGAAGCACCTATAAGTACGCCAGACAGCTAAAGTCTTGATATCCAAGATTTACTAAAAGAAAAATAGCCTCAAGGTGCAAGTGCACACTGAACGTATCATAACGGCTTAGGAAACCAATTCAACCCTGCACCTTAATGCACCAATTTATTACCTCCCTAAACATGGACTTATTACTTCAATAAATAGCTATTCTAGTGAACGAACCAGAGTAAGTCAGACACATTTCACATTTGTCCTTATTTGGCTTCGCTGGCCTGCCCCCCTAGATCATTATACATGGGACAGCTCTTGTTGGTCCTGATATGTCCAACGGCGTGACAGGTCGCACATTTTCTTGTCGTCGACTTGACTTTGCCACTACTACCATCTCCATCGCCTTTGGTAGCCTTGCGAGCGAGACGACGATCTTGGTTACGCTTGAGACGAGCCAGCTCGCCCTCGAGTTTACGACGATAACGTTTGTTAACTTCCTCATCATTAGTTACGCTGATCTCATCGGGAACAACTTGGGCATCTTCCATCAACTGGCGACGCTTCATGTACGCACGAATAACATTGGGGTCAGTGACGACCTCTGTCTGGCGCACAACAACGTCATTCTCATCTTTGACCATACGAGTGATTCGCAGGACTTTTTGATTAGAGCCACCACCAAGACCATCCTCTTCATCTTGCTTGTTTACACGAGGCAGTAGCTGTTTAGTGTCTTTGTGGTTGAGAGATTTCCTCTGAGCATACCAAATGCGCTTGATCTCTTCATCGTATGCTTTTTGTTGTAATGCTACATTGTAGCTGTGGCCGCCAAGTTTACTTTTGTCGACCTTCTCATTGTCGCCCATGGCCTTGAAACCACCCTTCATACTAGTACGCAGGAAGCTGAATCCCTCACCCCTGCTGGTTGGATCGCCATCTCCATGTAGCTGCAGCATGGCTTTACCCTGGATTGCATTGATGAAGTTACGGGAAATATTCCATGGGGCCAACTGCTCCTCGAGACTTTGTCCGTCATCATCCTCCTTATCGTCATCAACGGTCTTGCCGTAACCACTATCCTCAAGATGCTGTTGGCCAACTTGCATAGCTTCAAGTAGAGCAATATCTTCAGGTTGAATCATTGTCCTTATAGTTTCTTCGGTGGGTAATGAATCACCGTTCTTGATTTTCCAGAAACCTTGATCTTCACCCGAACGTTGATATTCCATAAACTCTTTGAGACGCTGACGGTTTTGCATATCATTTTGGTCTGGAAAGTATCCACTAACATCCTTAACTTGGAGGCGCTGTAAAGGGCTTTTGTTGAGAACCCGGTACACAATCATCTTGAGTCGATTCTTGGAAGCAGTAGTGACTTTACGAGAGTGGGGACCAGGAATCTGTGTTACTGGGAAAGTCTGGCCAGCAACAAATAAATACGGAATCGGTCGCAAGAAAAATTTAGTGCCGCGAAGTTTGGTGGTGCTCTTGATCAGCAGGAAATCGCCCTTTGAAGGGTCATGCTGGAAAACCGGCGCTCTCACGAGCTGGTTATAAAGAGTTGGAACCAGGTTTCCAGGCTCAACAAATCCAAAATTCCAAAAAGCACTCCGGTCCTGAACATCAAGAACATGAGTTTCACCCAGGGGCAGCTTGGGTCGAGCAGTATCATCTGGGTTCTTTTTACGGTAATAATTGATAAGTTTTGAGCCCATTCCAACATTTGATAATACTAGCGGGAACTCTTCACTATACTCCACCAAAAAAACCGGTGCCGAATCGCCAAGCGTGAGATCACTGGATTTTGCCAGCAACTGGTGAATTGTCTTGTTCTTATCCTTTTTCTTTTTACGCATTTTGATGGGGGCAAAAGTGAAAGATTGTCCTGGTTTGATATTGAATTTGGGCCGATGCCACGACCGCATTTGTGATTTTGTGAGGTTGACTCGATAAAATGGGGACTGAAGCCGGAGTGCGACTAATGCATGATCAATTGTAAGGTTACCAATAGTACTACGCACCTTGTTTTGGTAATTCTCCTTGAGCATATCATATGCACTATCATTGGAGATGTTATAGCGGCCACCCACTGCTCGGGTTTGAGTGCGA
The DNA here is from genome assembly GCA_030582055.1 of Wickerhamiella lipophila. NCBI lineage: Eukaryota > Fungi > Ascomycota > Dipodascomycetes > Dipodascales > Trichomonascaceae > Wickerhamiella > Wickerhamiella lipophila. The sequence continues at coordinate 59,007 of JAKTWO010000021.1, read as the reverse complement.
GGCTTGGGCCAATCAGCAAACAAAAGACGTGGATCATTCATATCAATGGATGCCTTTTTAGGGATACTCACTATTCCCTCAAGCATCTTATCCTCATCATCACTGGTGTATACCTCTTCGATGGAGATCTGACGTTTAGAGTATGGACATTCATCAGCATCCAAGGCATGATCCCAATCAGCAGTTTCAATGTATATGTCGTATTCCCGGTCGCGCTTCACCTTGGGCTGAGTTTTAGGTGCTTCCTCGATTAACACGTTTTTTACTTCCGGTTGAATAACCTTAGTGGTGATTGAGTCAAAAGCTACGCGCGTATCAGACTCCACGTCCAACCTGAGGCGAGAGGGCAAACAAGTTCTGACATTCCTTGGTTGAGGAAGCTCGTAAACACTGGGTTTCGGTCCAAACAGAGTGTTCATCTTGAGGATTGACATGGGCACAAACTCAGGGAAATGGATATTCAAGAGAACTTTATTTTTATCCTGGTCAATTGGCGGCTCTGGTTCATCCTCAAACGTTCCAATCAGTGCGTTCCAATCATCCTCATCGTCTTCTCCGGCGGGCTCTTCCTCGGCGAGCTCATCCTCGGACTCGAAATCAAGAGCGTCTTCATGGTGCTTTACAGCATCTGCGCCTAGATCTTTGGGAATTAATTGCGCGAATCCTCCGCCGCTGTTTGCTTGAGCCAGCAACCGCTCAAACTCGTCGTCTTCGGACATGACAAAGCAAAACTCCACTGGAGCTCAAAACTCAAGACCCCGTCGTGATCAGATGATCTATGGGGGTGTTGATCGGGGGGGCCAACCTTATTTGTATATACCCAACGCGACGCGTAATTAGTTTAAATTCATGCCACCAAAACGTAAAGCCGCTACAAGTACTTCCTCCAGGCAGAAGAAATCAAAGCAGAGCGCTAAGGACGACTTCTCTCGAAAAGCTGTACCCTCTCGTACTAACTATGTCCTGTACGAGACCTTCTCAGACCCACAAGTACCCATCGAAGATGTGGCTCAAGGTATGGCACGAGCTATTGCTTATGATGATGATGCAATCCAGCAAGTGCTGGCCCTTTTAGCTAAAGGTTCGGGTCTTTCCAAGTCTCCCCATATCGAGATCTCTGACCCCAAGCTTACTGCGCAGGTTATTGAGCAGCTGTGTGAAGGTGCACCAGCGGCTTTCCCCCTGGCCACCACTAAACTAATGCGTCGATTCGAGGAGCTTATTACGCTTTTCTACCCCGTACTGCATGAATCGCAGTGCGATGACACTCTTCTCTCCATCATTCCGTTTGTGGGGGCCCTTTCCAGCGTCAAGCTACGATCCCTTAGACTGGCTGCTACTGCTTTTATGGCTCCTCTTCATGACCAATTGGTGAACCTAACTCGCTGCAATCGGCATGTGACCGAACTCAAGACTTTGCTTTCGGAATATCTCGATAAACGGCGACTAGATGTGTCTCCCGAGGTTCGCCACTTGGCCGTTGCCGCCTTACCGTTTGTTGCGTTTACTCTTAATGACGAGAATCCTGAGGTTAGACTTGCTGCTCTCGAAAACATCAATCCCTCAAAACAGGTTCCCGAGCTAGATCGTATCGAGGAGATCGCTGCGAAAGATGCAGATGTGCGGTGCCGCCAAGCTGCTGTAGGACTGCTGAATGATGCTCCTAAATATCTTAAAGACACGGAACCCTTAATATGCGCCGTCGCTGCCTCGAAGTTTCTTGAAACCTCAAATATTGAAGAGTACCCCCTTGACTGTTCTCCCTGTGGTGCAGTGGCATTGGCACGGGCATCCAAACTCTCTATTGAAAGAGCTGTGCAATTGTCACTCGAGAGAGGTGATATTACCCTGGTTGGGGGCGCTTGTGTTGCTCATCAAAAAGACGCAGAGACTACTGCTGTACAACTCGTTACTGGCTTGGCCGAGATGCTTGACCGGTTCCATGGCCATAAGCTTTTGAGTGATGTATTAAGACTTTTTGAGCATGTGAACCTTGATGCAGCACTCTCACGGAACCTTGAGAAGGATATAGAGCGCGTTTTCGGTCAGGCTTGCAAAATTTACGCTGAGTACCCAAACGAAAGTATCAAGTCTGCATTTCAACTTATTGCCAAGTGCTTGACCAGACATTCTGCGTATTCCTCCGCTGCAAGCTCACAAATGTCTGATACTGTAGACCAGCTGGTAGCCTCAAGGGCAGACGTTTTGACCCGGTGTGGGCAGATAGCTGGTCTTGGGCGGTACGTGGATATTGCTGAGATGCAGTGTGAGGATATCTGGAGCCAAGATAAGCCACAAGTGCGCGAATACGCAGCAAACATTGCGTTCCATGGCGATCTCACAGCTATAACCAATGCTGTCGAATACTTGGGAAGTTTGGATAGCTCTACAAATGAGTTGCTGAAGGTCCTAATTGTGGCGAGAGTCCGGGGCCTGACTCTAGAATTCGATACCACCTCTCTAAGCCTTGTGGGTGTAGAACGGGTCACTGTTAAAGCAGCCCGTGCAGCCGAAGTACTAGTTTGAGGCGACTCTACATTTTCCCCGATTTGCTTTCTTATGCCTTCTTCATGTATAACCTATTTAACCCATTCCTAACAAGCTCTTAAATAATTTCCATCGTGGCGTTATTTGGCCTCAAGTCTACGACATCGACCTCTATACTAAATGTCCTCCTCTAGTGAACAAGTTAATACCTATACTGCTACGAGGATCCGTTTTGAGAGAGGAGAAAGAGGGGTTTAGTCTCCTTGGAATACCTGTAAAACTCTCAGGTATATTTAGTATCTAGATTCCATAAAGCCGTGCCAATATACTTCCACCGCCTCGCGGCGACAGTACAATGTTTTGCGTGCGAGTACTGTTCTAAGCACGGGTGGACTTTTTTGCTATAGCGCTCATCACATTCACCTGATTTTGCGCTTTGTACAGAGTACAGATATGTATTGTTAGAGTTATCAAGACACTTGAGCTCAGTTGTATAGGCCATGCCGCTGTTAGGTATTGCTTGCTTTGGCCCTCAATATAACCTCTGGTAGAAAAAGAACACACAGGGCATGTGTAGTCCGCTCGACATTAAGAGTCTAGGAATTAAGTGAGATGCACAAAAGGTGAGCAGACTCAGATGGATGTAGTATCATTGAAAGAAGAGTGCTTCATGTAGGTGAGAGAATCATGGAATAAGAGAAGATAACAGAGTGATCAATTGCTGATGAGGGACAGTGAGATGCCCTTTTTATAAGTAATTAGTATGCATATTGCTGCCAACCTACTGCAAAAGTGTATCAGGATCTAAACCTTGTTGGTGATCGTCATCCTGCCACCCAAAGATGCGAATACCAGCCACAACTGCTTTGAAGAGAGCAGACATTCACTCAGTAGCTCATTTAGGAGGAGCTCATGAGAATTTGAGAGCATATCAATTTTGCTGAGGATAAGTTGTTGTTCAAAGCCTACACCTCAAGTGGTTTCTAACGCTATTTTGGCCTGAAACCTTAAGCTGTAACCTCTGTTAAGCAAGGCAATGTTACGATCAAGAGAATTACCCACTAGCTGTCCAGTTTGGATACACCGTACCGTAATGGACAGTTTCCATTTGAAAAACGGCAGGTATGATTTCTCACCTATAATCTCATTGCTGCACCATAAGCGACACTTTCCACGAATTCTTGACCAAGAAGGTCCTAAATTGGGTATACTAGGCTTGTCTACAACAATTAGCAGGTCGAAAAAAACAGATCTGCAGTACCCTCCGTTCTCGCGTCGTCTCCGACCGCAATACTGAATAGGGCTCTCACGGACTTAAATATGGCTGATCGGACGGGAAGCCTTGCTATACACGTGGATTTGACCGCAGACAACTTGGTACCCACCATTTTGTATAGATTGTGCATTTTTTGAAGTTTTCGCGAAATTTTTTCAATCCCCGTGCATACCTCCCCACCAATACCACATGATCTTGAATGACTGTCAGCACTTGTACCGGGACCCACCACAAGGGGTCCTATTTCCTAGCGTTTGCTGACTAGGGCTACATATAGAAGCGAGCGACCCACCTCAATTTAAAGAGAGAGGGCGCGGTAAAAGCAATATTTAGAGCTGCAGTGAAGCAATCTGATAACAAATAATTGGGATTTGAGAGATACTTAAGAGCTAGTAGAATTTATCTCTCGAAAATCAGTTATAATGGGAGGTAATATTAGGCACCTAAAGACCCCAAGATGCAAGTAGAACTAAAATTAATGGCCAGATCAATGTCATCGTCTGCCTTGACATTGGTACTCAAGAACTCGGTGAGCGAGTTAAAGCACAAAATTCCAGCTGATGAGTTGACCGATCTTGAGGGTTTCATCAGCAAAACAACTCAGTGGCTTGGCGCCAGCAATTCTATTCCTACTGAGGAGTACCAAGATATGCTGAAGCTGGCAGTGCTCCTAATGCTTGTGACTATGATCCTACAGGAGAGAGGGTCGATTGAGTGTGGAGGTCTATGTGAAAATATTAGTTTATTTGATAGTACAGTCCAGGCGATACATAGAAAAAGAAGTTAGGCTAGACGAAAGCTATGGCGAACAGTAGCTCTCTAGCCACCAAAATTGAACTGTCATTATTATTAAATAGAATCAGCTCTTATTTGCAAGAGCAACAAGTGTGTCGAGCTCACCACTCTTGGCACACATATCATAGTACAGCCCACTGTGATCCTCGAGCAGAGCGGCTGGGGAATCATACTGGGAAATCTCACCCTTATCAAGCACAAGTACACGGTCATAATCAGCGATTGTGCGCAGGCGGTGTGCAATAGTGAGGACAGTAACGTTTTTGAACTCTTCTCGAATAGTTACCTGGATCAGGGCATCAGTCTGATAGTCAATCGAGGCAGTGGCCTCATCCATAACCAATACACGAGGCTTGCGCAAAACAGCACGGGCCAGGCAGAGAAGCTGGCGTTGACCTTGGCTTAAATTGTTACCACCTTCAGTCACTTCAGAGCTCAAATCGAGAAAATGGTTGACGTTTTCTCCCTGAGCCTCATTGCTGACGGCGTCTTTGGCATTGACTGTATTAGAACCAGCTGGCACCAGATTAACACGAGCTAAAGCGGAGAAAATCTCATCGTCGCTGAATTCATCAAACAAATCGAGGTTCGAGCGCAGACTACCGGTGAACAACGTGGGGTCCTGTGGAATAATCGCCAGCGACTGGCGCAGGTCCTTAAGGCCAATTGTTGAGATATCGAGACCATCGATCAACACAGAGCCAGATGCGGGTTCTAAGATACGGAAAATAGCAGACAGGATGGTGCTCTTACCTGCACCGGTGCGACCAACAACACCAATTTTCTGGCCACCCTTAACTTCAAAGGAAACGTCCTTGATGACCAGAGGTAGGCCATCTTTGTAACGGAGCGAAAGTTGCTTGAACTCAATGGCACCCTTTGAGGGCCAAGAGGCAGGAGGGCGATTCTCATGAATTACTGCTGGGGCCTCGCTCTCGACATCAATGTATTCTTGAATACGCTCAATTGAATTCATGTGGATCTCAACTTCAGCATACATGCGGACAATCCAAAGGATAGCCTCACCAAACATCATTGAGTAACTCAAAGACACACCGGCCATACCAGGACCCAAAGACTCAGCATTCCAAACAACAAACAAAGCGGCGAACATCACCACCAGCATGGACATGAATGAGCTCCAATACGCGAGCCAACGGTTGGCGAGCCACAAGTGATAATAAGGGCGGTGGGAGTCATCTACTAGGTTCATGTTTGAGGTGGAGAAACGGTTAACATCGGCATAGGCACGAATACAGACGGCACCGGTGAGAGTTTCGCCAAACTGCTGGAAGATTGGAGAGCGACTGGTCGCCTCGAGACGCTTGAGCTCACGAGAGGCAGTAAGGTAATACTTACCGATGTACGAGTACGCAAAAGAAATCAAGATGGCCGCGGGAATAAAGGCAGGGGTAGAGTAGCTAATAACAATAGTCACTGCAACAGCGTCCAAAATGCACCGGATAAAATGCTGCAGCTCAAAGCACAGTTCCTGATCAATGTCCTCGATATCTTTCGAAAAACGATTGATTATACGACCAACAGGAGTTGTATCGAAAAACTCGATCTTGGCATGCATAATCTTGGAGAGCATTGAGCGGAACATAAGAGTAGAAGCGCGGATAGATCCACTGCTAGACACAATTTCACTAATGGTGCAAAGCAAAGCATAGAGACAGCCAGTCAGTGTATAAATACCGGCATACCAAAGGATACTATTAGCCGTATCCTCATCATTGGTGTAAGCGGCTAAAACAGCAACCAGCTTCAGATGCAGAGATGCCAGTGTATTTTGATAACTAGAAGTCCACTTCTTGAGCCACCAATTCTCAAGATACTGGCCGACTGGTAGCATTAACAGGAGAAAAATCATAAGGGACCACCACCAAATACTACCCAATGATTTGGCGTAGTTGAGATAGGTGGAGAGCGGGATGCTTCCCAAACCACGGACTTCCTGGTCTGTTTCATTGACTTCACCGGCAGCACTATCACGGCGATCAATGTTGCGAGATCGCTGCAAATCAGTGATAACCTGTGCATCAGTATGCGCTTCATTATTAGCTCCCTCGTTAGTAGAGGTGCAATTGAGCTTGCTGAGGGTAGTCAAATCGGCGCTGGAGTTGACTCTAGACTGAACACGACTATTAGCAGAGGCACGGGCTCTATTTAAAATAAGCTCATCATCACCCAAAGAACCTGACTCACTAAGCTCAGCGGGGGTACCACACCCTTCGACGCGGCCATTACGCATAACAATTACCTGGGCAGCACGGGAAACAGTCAAAGCGACATTGTGCGAGACTAGAATAATAGTACGGCCATTAGCAATAGGGCCCGAAAGAGCATTATTGTAAATGGCATCAGCGGTGTGAGAGTCTACGGCACTCAAACAATCATCCAAAATCAAGTGTCGAGAAGAAGAATAGAGTGCACGGGCCAGAGAAACGCGCTGTTTCTGGCCACCGGAGAGTGAAACACCCTTATCACCAATTAAAGTACGGTCACCTTTATTGAGAATCTTGAGGTCGCTTTCGAGCTCACACACCTTGAGCACCTGCTCATAACGAGTACGATCAAAGGGAGAAGCAAACAAAACATTGTTGCGAACAGTATCGTTGACCATCCAAGCCTGTTGGGGACAGAATGCGATGGTCTCAGTAAAACCGTCAGGTCCATAATTGGCCGTACGACGGTTGGCACTATTGGGCAAAAACAGTTGACCGCTAACCAGGTGCATTTCACCGAGTAGGGCCATGAGCATAGATGTCTTACCAGAACCAGTGGGGCCAATGATCACGTTAAGATCACCCTCAATAAACTTTACATCCAAGTCATGCAACTTGAATGCGTTATTGTCACTCGAGGACTTATCCCATGAGAAGTTGGCTTTCTCGAAGCCCAACTTGGGAGAGTTAGCATCTTGACGTTTGCGTGGGTCTAGTTGATCATATTTAGGAGTTTCCTCTGTGTCAAGATAAGTCTGAATACGTTGGACTGATACTTTGCAGGACATAAAACTGGAAATGTTGGTGGCAATATCATCCAGGGGGAACCTCAAAATGTTAAAGATAGCCATAGAAGTAAATGCAATAGAGCTCGTGAGCACCTTCCCCTCTACCTTGACATAGCAGATAAAACTGGCAGCAGTGATAAGTAATGGCAAAGCAAAGAAAAACATACCGCCAAGGCCCCACCAAATATATCGATGCCATAAAACAGTAAGCTCTTTCTTACGCAATGCAAGGATACCCTCAATAAACCGGTCTTCCCAAGCGAAATACTTGATAATACGCACAGCGTTGAGTGATTCGTTGGTTTTGTCTACACGCTTATCAGTGAGGGCCATGACTTTTTCTTGAAGTTTACCAAGAACATCTGCAACCTTGTAGTTGAGTGGCAAAGTCAAGATCATGATAGCGACACCAGCGAGCGCACTGGAACCCAGGATGGTGTACAGGTACGAGACACCAACAATCACCACAAGAGGGGAGGCAAACAAGTAATGGAGATAAGCGACGAAATTCGCGACCTTGAAGGCATCGACACTCATTAGGTTGATGATGGCGCCCGTATTGCTGGCATTAAACTTCTGATCAGCATCTTCATCCTCGCCTTTAGAAGTCTCCTCGCCATCAGTTGATTTCTTTTCGTCATCACTCACAGACACCTTAGACATCAGAGCCTTTTGGTAAATTTCAGCGATAATGACTCCTCTGAATGCAACACTCAGGCGACGACCATAGTAGAAGCTCTGGTTGTAGACGGTTTCACTCACCAAGAGACAAGCTGCAATACCAGCCACATACAGCCAGGCGGTGGCTTTAGGGACCGAGTCCATATTTTCAGTATAAACAAGGATCTTGTTAACAAAATAAGTGGGAGAAAGAGCCATCAGCTGGCCAGCACATCCAAAAATCAGGTTTGCAATGGCCATCCATTTAAAAGTGGCAAATAAGCGCCAGACAAACGACCAATTGGGTCGGGTGTTGGAATAGGCCTTGAACATCTCATAGGAGTGAAGATTTTCCTCAAGTTCCCATACATCATTAGGGTCAAGCTGCTGTTTGCGGTAAGCAGTAAAGATAAGTGAGGTGTTCCAGCAGCAGGTCATTTGCCTCAGTAGAGAAGCGACTGGCTCCAAGCTAGGACGAACTAGAGGTGCGCGGTAAAGGCGAGCAGTACCATCGCCCATTGGAGAAGTGTAAAGGACAAGAGTCTTGCAAAATATTGAGATCAGGGCAAAGTATGGGAACCATGGGTAGTAGGTAACCTCCAATGGGTCCTGATGATTATTGTAAGCAGCCACAATAGCCACCACCAATCCAATAGCGTATATGTATGCGCACTGCTCAAAGGGAGCACCGGGAAGCTTAGTGACAGAGTCGACGCCGAGGTAGCGATACACGGCCAAGCAAGTAGCATAGAGACCTATCAAAAAAATAAAAGGAAGAGTGTTTGGGCTAAAAATCTCATATTGATGGCGAACATTGTCGTTTGCCCACAGCAAAAGATAGGCAGCCGTCTCGCCGGCGCACAAAATTATCTCCGCAACCAGACGCAGCTTGTCGCTGATAGTTTTAGTGCGAATTACGATCCAAGCGTTGGGATTAGAGCGATCTGCAGGGCGCTCAATGAGCTCAGCGGTCGCTATCGCCGGTTTAGACCGGCCAGAAGCCAGGCGAATCAAGGGCATCGTGCAGGTTAATAAAGTGAATAAGACGGCCACAAATAGTGTCGTCGCTAAAGGGAGCAGAACAACATATCGCTGTAGATGGCAGCGCTCGATATGATCCTCTCGCCAGAACGACGAAGGACAGTTCTCCGGCGGCACAAACCACATTGGTGAGATAATGACAAATTAGCGCACAGGGGTTGGTGATATGGAGGCGGAGGGTCACAGTGGCAAATAAGAAAAGAATAAATAAAATTTCGAAAGCCAACACATCTGGGTAATTATATGTGAGCTTCGGGAGCAACTTTTAGCAATTGAATAGATACATAGTACCCCAGAGATTAGGTGAGTGGAACTGGCTCCTGGTGGCATGAGAGCTACTTACCATTGTAAGTCATATCGTGTGACTTTTTTAGCCACAAAATTGAGGGTTCAACACGAGGTCTCTCTCCTAGACATTTTGGAGCACTCTAAAATTTTTATTGAGGCATCCTGTGTAAGGTAGAAGAAGCATTCTGTGCATGTAAGGTTAGGGTTGTGTTATCAGTATATGTCTTCAATGGTATGGTGACTGCGTTCAAGGGGTGTGAGCTATCTGTTGAGGAAGGTAGCTACTGAGTAATGTTGCTGGTTTAGGGGTTTTTCCAAAAGTCTTCATATTACGCATGCTACCATAAACAAATTCGGCGAGTAGAGATCCCCAGTCAATTAAGGTCTTTACTCACTTAATGAACTATCCTTGTCATCTACCGAGCGAATTAGCAACATGTATTTCTGGAATTGACTAACTATACAGTCCCCCCCCCATCTTTTCGAATCGCCAACCCAGCCCCATCTTGATCCGTTTACATAATCGTCCTCTCTGTCTCCTTGACTTCACCTATGGATAAACCTAAAAAGTCGAAGGTCATTTCAAATGCATCCAAGATACTTCAGGCATTGGAGGAGTTTGAAAACGAGCGGCAGGAAAATGATCAGCCGCTCACCGCCAAGGAGCGCGAGACTATCCGAGTGTTGCGCCGCGATGCGATGCATCATGTCCTCCAGAAGCGCGGTGAGCATGTTTTCGGGACTATGGCGCATCTCAAAGAGGTAGAGCTTCAGTACCTGCACCAAATCCTAGGGATCAGGCAACAAGGCCCGTCTGCGATCTTTGGTAGTGGATACAGCGGTTATGGCAATGGTTGGACTGGCAACAAAATGCGGCTGCTATATGCCCAAAACCGCAAACGGTATGGACGCAAGTCGCGCGAGGTGTTTATGCCGATCCAGCTCCAAGGATCTACTACTTATATGGAGGAAGAGCTTGTGCCCGTGCGCGTCGACTTTGAGAACGACAAGCATAAGCTCCAGGATACCTTTACCTGGAACCTCAAGGACACTACTATCCCTCTGGAGGTTTTCGTGGAGAACTTGCTTGAAGATTTCCAGCTTCCGCTCAGCTTATCCCCTCAGATTGTCCAGCTGATAAAGGAGCAGCTGGACGCGTACTGCTTTCATATTTTCCCGGACCCACAAGAGGATACGACCGAAATTGAGCTGCTTGATGAGAAACCTCTCCGGAATGTAGAGGTTAAGAAGGAGCCGAGTGATGCTGCGGAGGGTCTAGAAAGCCCGGCAGGATCAGCAGAGGGCCTGGCTGAAGGATCGGCCCCGACATTGGAGACCACTGGTACGCAAGAGCCAAGCATGTTTGATGGCTCAACCTCATTAGCATCCAACACACCGGCTTCCTCTGGTTTGTCTACACCTGTTGCGCCAGCTGGGTCACCTGGGTGTTTACCTGGAAGTCTCCACGGAGATACCTCTCCTAGTGCTGATGTTAGATCTGAAAACGTACCTTCTACTACTACTCCTGCTGCCAATGTACCCACTCTCAGCGGGCCCGCCCCATCTCGTATTATTGCAGGCCAAGGCCCCGGTCCCTCCAGCGTCCGTCCCATAAATACCGACATGCGCATTTCCATCAAAGTCGATATCACTATAGGACAGCACACACTAACCGACCAATTTGAGTGGGATATGAACTGTCCTGAGAACTCTCCCGAGGATTTTGCTTGTGTCATGTGTGCTGAGCTTGCACTCCCCGGTGAGTTTACTACTGCTATCGCTCATTCTATACGTGAGCAGTGTCAGATTCATACCAAGATGCTTTATGTTATAGGCCACCAGTTTGATGGACGGCAGCCTCATAATAAAGATTTTCGTCAGGAGCTGAGCCCGGGCGTCGGCGTCAATAGCTTTTTGCGCAACCCGATGCTGTTGAACTCGTTTACTCCTGCTTTACACCAAATTCCCACCGCAGAGTTTGAAAAGCATGAGCATGATAGAGACGGCCGCCGTCGTCGGCGTCAGGGTCGGTCTACTCGCCGTGGGCTTGCTTCGGGCTATCCTGTCCCCAGCCAGCTTGGCGCCCAGGTCACAGTCAATGATCTCAAAGAATCATCCCGTAGCATTGATACCCCTGTTTTCTCTTCTTTGCTGCCGGGAGCTCTAGATAAGAACCTGGCAATCTTGAGGGCAACGGCTAGTGGACTAGATGAGGGAAGTGAGTATGGACCGGAATCACTGTCATATTATCTGCGGATCCGTAACCGTAAAGATATCCCCTCTGTTTCTTTGTTTACGCGTGATCTTCCTGAATCACACCAGCAGCGCTATATTGTTAAATTGAAGATACCTACTGCTGCTGAGATGCAACAGCGCGTCGAAGCTCAAGCACGGGCTCAGAGTCAAGCTCAGGCTCAAGCTCAGGCCCAGGCCCAGGTTCAAGCTCAGGCTCAAGCTCAGGCCCAGGCTCAGGCTAATGCTCAGCGGATTCATGACTATACTTCTCACCTTCAGCAGTCTCACTCTCAAGACCATCCACAGCCATCTCAAATGCCGCAAGCACAGCCGCAGGATGTACCTGTGCCTGAAAACATTGGCCAGGAGCGTATTGAGGAACTGGATAACGATTTTGCCAGCTTTGAGTCGGAATTTTTCAACAGCTATTAGGCAAATGACTCGGGGGCTTTGTGTTGTGAACTTAACACTTTAATTGAGCTATAGACACATTTATTATTTATTTAATCCAAACTTTTCTTTTTTGCGAGTTGGCAGCGGCACTTGATTATGGGTATCAGGACTGACCAGCCTCGAGGCCAAAAAAACGTCTTCTCGCTACTAAATACTTGTGTGCAAGTCAGGAGTACTCATATTGAATGCCTTTCAAACCTAATGAAGCGCCAGAGTCTTGAATACAGTGTAGCTCAACCTGAAGATTCTGTCTCTACTGAAATTGCATCACCCAACGCCTCACAGCACTACAATATTATTACACCACCTCATATAAAGCTAAGGAAGCGTTGCACCTACCGCATGCACTATTATCACCCCGGATTAATGAACCTGCAGACCGATTCGGGGCCGAGATATGCATGCGGGGCCGTTCCCGTGTTACCCTAAACTAGCCGCATTCACCATCTAAAGGAGAGGTGTAGTCGCTAATTTGGCATCTGATCAACAAACATTCGGCTTCATTCCAAGTCAGGATCTGCGTGGCTTTTGCTCTTTCAAGTGTTTACCGGCGCAGGAACTATGATACGGTACCCCGTCTATGCAGCTGTATGCATACCGTGTTATTGGGCGTTTACCGTGGCATAAATGGGTGAATTAAATATGTGTTGATCCCGAAATTATAAATTGGCGTACCAATACTGGCTGAAGTTCTCTAGAAAGCAAGACACTGGGGGCTATAAACTTGGGAAGCCTGTAAGTGACTATATAGTAGCCAGTAATTGTGGGATCAGTCGTATTTCACGTGTTGAAGTATTAATCCGGACTTTGTATAGCGGTATAGGTGCCAAACTCACACCCTTAACTATCTTGGCCCAGACCTCAGTGGTCATACCACCATTTAGAAACACATTGGGCAGATTCGAGTATATAAGTGCCATTTTCAATACCATATTATACCCAATTTATTTAAAATTTCACTCCAAAGAGATCATCTTGAACTCAACAAAGCGAGATCGCAGGTCCTCGCCGATTACGGAATGAGTCACGCATTTAATAAAAATGCGAAGTTACAGAGCTTCATCTTGACAAAAAAGTAAGTTCATCGATCAAAAGCAGGCGAAATACCAGGCTCTAAGGGCTAAGGCGAGTGCTCAAGTGCTGTTAGCGTTGAAGATTATCATTTTTGATAGTGGTTTTCAGTCACTTTGGCCGAAACGTGGTCCAGTCGCCTTGCTTCACCCATCAACAGCAACTAACAAAGTGTTTGGAGCATTGAAAATGTCTTCACCGAGATTCACTCGGAATGGTAAGTAAAAATGGACTTTTGTTCAAGGCAAACGATAGTGGGTATACATGGCACTGTGTGGCGCGTGCAGCACATGTCGTGGCGTCATATGCACCCTTCTCTACCATTGTGCATACGCATAATGATGAGATGCGTGCTGCTGAGTATATAAACACATTTGCGCCAATCATCGCCTCTCAGTTTACTAACATGGCAGTATCCAAAATTACAGTGAAAAATCCCATTGTGGAACTGGATGGTGATGAAATGACTCGTATCATTTGGAAGAGTATCAGGGACAAGCTCATTTTGCCGTACCTCAACGTCGACCTCAAGTACTATGACCTGGGCATTGAGTACCGTGATAAAACCGATGACAAAGTGACCGTCGACGCTGCTGAGGCTATCCTCAAGCACTCTGTGGGTGTCAAGTGTGCCACTATCACCCCGGACGAGGCCCGGGTCAAGGAGTTTGGTCTTAAAAAAATGTGGCTCAGCCCCAACGGTACTATCCGTAATATTTTGGGTGGAACCGTTTTCCGTGAGCCCATTGTAATCGAAAACATTCCTCGCCTTGTCCCCAACTGGAAACAGCCAATCACCATTGGTCGTCATGCCCATGGTGATCAGTACAAGGCTACTGACCAGGTTATCCCTGGAGCTGGTAAACTTGAGCTTGTTTACACTCCCGAAGATGGTGGCGAGAAGGTAGTCCAGCAGGTATTCAATTATAAGGGCCCTGGTGTTTCCCTTTCCATGTACAATACCGATGAGTCCATCTATGGGTTTGCAGAGGCTTCTTTCAACTTGGCAATTCTGAAAAAGTGCCCCCTTTACATGTCCACCAAGAATACCATTCTTAAGAAGTACGATGGTCGCTTCAAGGATATTTTCCAGGAGCTCTACGACACCAAATTCAAGCCCAAGTTCGACGAGCTTGGCATTTGGTACGAGCACCGTCTTATCGACGATATGGTCGCTTACATGGTCAAATCCGAAGGTGGTTATATCATTGCCATGAAGAATTACGATGGTGATGTGCAGAGTGATATCGTTGCTCAGGGATTCGGTTCCCTTGGCCTGATGACCTCCGTACTGATCACTCCTGACGGAAAGACCTTTGAGTCTGAGGCTGCTCACGGTACTGTTACCCGTCACTACCGTCAACACCAGCAAGGCAAGGAGACCTCAACTAACTCCATTGCCTCCATTTTCGCTTGGACCCGTGGTATTTTCCAGCGTGGTGTTTTGGACAACACCCCCGAGGTGTCTGGCTTTGCCACTGCTTTGGAGAAGGCCGTTGTCGACACTGTCCAGGTTGATGGTATCATGACCAAGGATTTGGCTTTGACTCGTGGCGAGACTGATCGTTCTTCTTATGTCTTGACTGAGGAGTTCATTGATGCTGTCAAGCAAAGACTTGATAAGAACTTGGCTTAAGTACTAGTCTTAGTTTAGTTGTTTAGAGTGTTGTAGCTAGTCTGGGTCGAGGGCGGGCTGAGAACGCGTGCCAGCGTTGCTAATGCTGGCTCATGTGCTAGAGCAGCATCGTTTTCCTTGCCAAAGAACCTCAAAGACCTACGCTTCTGTGATCTCACAATCTATAAACTACAAACGATTTATCTCAGGGCACCACGGCTAACACGTTCCAAAACAGTCTCATAAGCGACCTCGCTGAAGTCGGTTCCCTGAATATCAGTGGAGACACCGTTCAAAGCCAAACGAAGGGCATCCTTAGAGCTGGCGTAGATCATCTTGGGGCGAACGCTGGCAGTGTCTGGGCTCCAGGTGTAAAAGACAATCTTGTTACGCTTGCCCTCACCGTTGGGAAGCTCAAAGTGGAAATCGTAGACGGCGTAACGGCAGTCATTCTCGGGAAGCTCCTCGACAAACTCGTCGTAGGTGGCAGCGCGGCCCTGTTTCTCAACGATGATGGTGGTCTTGTCGTCGGAAATACGGTAAATAATGAAGTTGTCGGCGTCAGCTTTACGGCCACCCAACTTGAACTCGTTGAAAGATGCAACAGCATCGTCACTTACTCCTACTCCACTTCTAGACATTGATGGATAATGCTACGTTGCTTCGCCACAAGGTTCAGGAGGCGTATCTCGATTACTAAGTGCATCTGCCCAGGATCTTCAGCTGATCTTCAACTCACAAGAGCCCTCTCATTCATATCATGAGCCAGTCACCGCATCACACTTTTTACTCAAAGTTTGGCAAACCCATGGTCAAAATGATGCTTATTGGTGTTGTAACTTTCGAGAGTTTCAAGTTTGCCCGCGCCCAGCTCGTAAAGTCTAGAGCTGGTACTGAATAAAAGAAGAAAAGTATGGATGTTATTTATTGGTTTGCTTATTCTAGATTGGTGAGATCCCAACTGCTCGTCACCATCTCCAAGATAGATTCTTATACCAACAGGTCCCTAACGGTATTCGTAGATCCCATGGCCATAATTAGTGATAAAAGGATTCTAAAATCGAAGGATTCTTGTATCATAATTACCTAGAAAGTAGTCCTTATGGGACTTGCCAGGGCTTTGGGATCAAGAGATACTCTTTCTGCTCGCAATGGCCTGGTTTTGCTTATCAGCAACAGACGACATAAGCCTTTTCGAGCGTGATGTGAGTGCTTCGCGCGCTAGCTCTGCCGAGGCTATCTTGGCTTGAGATTTCTGCAGCGCACGAATGATCTCTCGAGCTGATTTGGTATTGGCCTCCAACTTCGCATGTACCCGAGCTCTCTTATTGGATTCTTGCTTGGTGTTAGAACGGAGTCTTGCCGTACGTATGGTTCTGGCCATTCTGGAGGTGTATCATCCGTTGGCTTTCAGGGCATTTTATACCCTAGATCTGGGGTATGGGGTCCCGCTATGATATACACTGCAGTCCACGTAGGTTTAATGCTTTAATTGAGATCTCACCGTGACTATGAGTAAATGTGTATAGTTTGATAGAGTATTGCTTGTGGGGAGCTTCGAAGTCCGGGTCCCACATTAAATGCACGCGGTTATGGAACTCGGTGGAGCATGCAAAAGTGGGGCTAACATTTATATATACCAGTTTGTCAAGATCTCTAAGATTATAGTAGGTCAACTTGTTGATTTCAGCATGAGCTAATTTAATGCCTGCATGAGGGCATACAGGGTCCCACCATGCACTTGGTGGAGCTGAGAGGTAGGCAAGTCTACAAGGCTCAAAAGATCAGGTCTCTCCAAGACTTTACTGACTCATTTACTGTCTTGGTTATGGCACTGATGATAGATCTGCAAGTTGATATGGCCCACCTTGGTTATTGGGACCCGCATATAGCGGTATGCTAGTCTTCAAATGTATTTGCCCACTCTTACCATGATTCTACAAGCAGCATTGCAGTGACCAACAAAGGTGAATCATAGCCTCGAAGCTGCACATAGCTTGAAGTAAATGAAACTTCAGAGGACTATAGCTCATAGTATTCAGGTTTAAGTGATGATATCCCTCTTGTATGAATTACTTCTTGTAGGCCAACCTCACTAAATTCTCGGGTGGGCTCGATATGATATTCCCCTCCAATAGTTGGTTTGATAAAACGGCAAATTTGGTCTTTGAATCTACTACTCGGCTGGTCATATTACTGGCTTTACATTGTGACTGTTTTTGGGCCAGATATTGCAAAAACGTTTGACAACCTACAGCTCGCGAAAACTGAGCGCGTACCTTTGGGTCTTGCAAAGGCCTGTGTAAGCTATATACCGTGTAGATAGTTTGCTTGATGCGCTAGGAAGTCTCTTAACGAGTAGAGTAGATCTTTTTTTCTCTCGGTTTCAAGGCTATAGATTGCCCATGCACGGCCACAGTTGGCAGGGTCTGGCGATACAACGGCTACAACAGAAATAATAGATACTAGAAGCATATTCAAGCCTTGAACGCACTGAGCGACTCTATCTGTTGTCCCTCACTATTGTTCTCATCAGAGAGGTACCCCTCAAACATAGTCCTGAGGCCAGGCCATTCAGAATCGAGAATTGAAAACCAGCATGTATCACGGTTGCGGCCATACGTAACCAAGTGGTTGCGAAAAGTGCCTTCGTACTGGAAGCCAATCCTGGCAGCTGCTGCCCTGCTGGGAGCGTTCATACTATGGCATTTCCATTCATAGCGACGGTAGCCCAGCTCCTCAAATACGTGCTTCATGAGGAGATACTGTGCCTCTGTGCTAATGAAGCTGCGTTTCATCTTATCGCCAAACGTGACGTGCCCAACCTCTATCACGCCATTGGCAGCATCAATTCGCATCAGTGAAAAAGTTCCCACTGCCTTACCAGCTGCGTTATCGATTATAACGAAATGGAGTGGATCAGTCGAGTCTCGTTTTCTTTTGAGGTGCGCAACTGCATCATTCAGATTCTTGTAGGGTAGATCAAACATATATGTCCAGTCTTGAGGTCGACTTGCGTGCGACTCATATATGTCTTTGGCATGAAGATCAGGATCAGGCCTCACAAGTGTGCAGTGCTTGCCCGTAATGGTTTTATGGGTCGGGTAGGGTCGAGGCGTCCAATTGGAAACGTCGTCGCCTACAGGCTGTCCGTACTCGTTTAATTGCATCTCCACTTTTATTGTACTCCTTTTGTAGCTTTTATATAGATACTTTGGTGTGACTAAGTGATGCTTGGCGCTTAAGTTGTAGCGTTTGAAGATGAAGGGGGTATCAGTCACTTTAGAGTCACCCCCGGTGTAGTTGCGGTTAAGCTGGAGTGCATATGGAGCTGCACATCAAATGAGTATACCAGGGTAAAACCTTGTAGAGACTCAACTTCCTCACCACCACCCGCCATTAATATGATCAATCTTATAAAAGAATAAATTAGTTGAGAATTGAGGTCACACCATTTTCGCAGATACACAACCATCGAACACGAACCTGATCTACTTGTGCAGCTTGAGTACCTTGCGTACCTGACCAGCAGACGCCCATACCCCGAGTGGCTATATTCAAACAATAAAGTCCTAAAATAGAGAATTCAATACTCACAATACCCCATTTAGCTATATTGAACAGGACACACTCACAACCACCCACTTGCTACTAGTGGTTTTATAAGTTTTCCAGCTGACTTTTTTCAGATTATATCACATGGCTACCACAGTGGATAAAATCAAGGCCATCGAGTCTGAGATGGCTCGCACGCAAAAAAACAAAGCCACATCGTTCCATTTGGGTCAGCTCAAGGCTAAGCTTGCGAAGCTGAAGCGCGAGCTGCTCACCCCTTCGAGTGGAGGAGGTGGAGGAGGTATGGGCTTTGATGTTGCTCGTACGGGTGTTGCTAGTGTTGGGTTTATCGGCTTCCCCTCGGTTGGTAAAAGTACACTCTTGAGTACATTGACAGGAACTGAAAGTGAGGCTGCTGCATACGAGTTTACTACCCTTACAACTGTCCCAGGTATCATCCGTCACCATGGTGCAAAAATCCAGATGCTCGATTTGCCCGGTATTATTGAGGGTGCGAAAGATGGAAAAGGTCGTGGTAAACAGGTCATTGCTGTTGCCCGTACTTGTAACCTTATTTTCATTGTTTTGGATGTCAATAAGCCCCTCCAGCACAAACAGGTCATTGAACGAGAATTGGAAGGGTTTGGTATTCGCATAAATAGGGAGCGTCCTAATATTGTTATGCGTACCAAGGATAGAGGTGGAATATCGATCACCTCCACCGTCAAGTTGACCCACTTGGACCACGATGAGGTTAGAGCGGTTATGAATGAGTACCGTATCAATTCTGCGGAGATTGCTTTTAGATGTGATGCTACAGTTGATGACCTGATTGACGTGCTGGAAGAGCAAAATCGATTTTACGTGCCAGTGCTTTATGTGCTCAACAAGATCGACGCTATCTCCATTGAAGAGCTAGATATCCTAGATCGTATCCCCAATGCCGTTGCTATTTCGAGTGAGCACCAATGGAACTTGGACGAATTGCTCGAACGCATGTGGGACAGACTCAATCTGGTCAGGGTATACACCAAACCAAGGGGTAAAGAGCCCGATTACACAGAGCCCGTGGTGCTTCGAACAGGAAGATCCACGGTACAAGATTTCTGTAATGCTATTCACAAGAGTTTGGTTGCTGATTTCAAGCATGCGCATGTGTGGGGCTCCAGTGTCAAGCATCAGCCTCAAACCGTAGGATTGAGCCATGTCTTGCAGGACGAGGACGTTGTTACTATTGTTAAAAAGATTTAATAGGGCGTGATTTTGTAGACTAACGGTATGTACAATGTATGAGGTTGTCAAGGCTGTGCCTCCTGGCCAAGTGTCGGTGATTAGAGTGGCTATTCAAGCTAGTCGCTGCCCGACTGGCATCTGTGGTGCCGCCTAAGTAGAATCTATTTCGTGGGATAATTGAGTAAATTGATCGCCTTACACACAAACGCACAATTTATTTATACCAAATCAACCACGTTTCTCGCTTAAAATCTTTTTCAGGGTAAGGGTGGTACTGGCCCTGCATCGAGGCTTGCAGTGAAAAGTTTTTTAAGGGGCGAGATAGCTAAATACAAGGGAAAAAGTGAGCGGTGGAGCTTCAAGTTGGGCATGCAAGCTACAAAAATGAATAAATATTAAAAGCCACGGGTTGGAATCTCTCCCAAACCCCCATACCATCGTACTGATGTCACAATTAGGGCTTAGGGCTGCACCTAATGGGCCCGCCAGGGGATAACTTAATACACCCGCGCCAACCAAACCTCCACTCCAAAAAATGGTTAACGCTTTGGCCATCGATCAGATTCGTGGCCTTATGGACAAGGTCACGAACGTCCGTAACATGAGTGTTATTGCCCACGTCGATCACGGTAAATCTACTCTTACCGACTCCCTCGTCCAGCGTGCTGGTATTATCTCTGCCGCCAAGGCCGGTGATGCCCGTTTCATGGACACCCGTAAGGATGAGCAGGAGCGTGGTATTACTATCAAGTCCACTGCCATCTCTCTTTACGCCACTCTTAGCGACGAGGATGTCGCTGAGATCAAGCAAAAGACCGCTGGAAACGAGTTCCTTGTCAACTTGATTGATTCTCCAGGTCACGTTGACTTCAGTTCTGAAGTTACTGCTGCCCTTCGTGTTACCGATGGTGCCCTTGTTGTTGTCGACACTGTTGACGGTGTCTGTGTCCAGACCGAGACTGTCTTGCGTCAGGCCCTTGGTGAGCGTATCAAGCCCGTCGTCGTTATCAACAAGATCGATCGTGCTCTTCTTGAGTTGCAGATCACCAAGGAGGAGCTTTACCAGTCTTTCTCCCGTACCATTGAGTCCGTTAACGTCGTCATTGCCACTTACTTTGACGAGGCTCTCGGTGATGTCCAGGTCTACCCCCAGAACGGTACCGTCGCTTTCTCCTCTGCTCTTCAGGGCTGGGGTTTCACTCTCCGCCAGTTTGCCAACCGTTACTCCAAGATGTTTGGTGTCTCTCGTGACAAGTTGATGCCTCGTCTTTGGGGCGACAACTACTTCAACCCCAAGACCAAGAAGTGGACCAAGAACGAGAAGGATGCTGATGGACAGACCCTCGAGCGTGCTTTCAACATGTTCATCTTGGACCCCATCTACCGTGTCTTTGACTTTGCCTCCAAGGAGAAGAAGGAGGAGCTCTTCAAGCTCTGCGACAAGCTCAATGTTGACCTCAAGGCCGACGAGAAGGAGCTCTCCGGTAAGCCTTTGCTTAAGGCCGTTATGCGCAAGTTCTTGCCTGCTGCTGACGCTCTTTTGGAAATGATTGTCTTGCACTTGCCTTCCCCCGTCACTGCCCAGAGCTACCGTGCTGAGACCCTTTACGAGGGTCCCCAGGACGATGCCGCTTTTGCCGGTATCAAGAACTGTGACCCCCAGGCTGAGCTCATGCTTTACATCTCCAAGATGGTTCCCACCAGTGATAAGGGTCGTTTCTACGCCTTTGGCCGTGTCTTTGCCGGTACTGTCAAGTCTGGTCAAAAGGTCCGTATTCAGGGTCCTAACTACGTTCCCGGTAAGAAGGATGATCTCTTCATCAAGAACATCCAGCGTACTGTTCTTATGATGGGACGTTCCGTCGAGTCTATCGATGACTGCCCTGCCGGTAACATCATTGGTCTCGTTGGTGTTGACCAGTTTATCCTCAAGACCGGTACCTTGACTACCGATCAGAACGCTCACAACATGAAGGTCATGAAGTTCTCTGTCTCTCCTGTCGTCCAGGTCGCTGTTGACGTCAAGAACGCCTCTGACTTGACCAAGTTGGTTGAGGGTCTTAAGCGCCTTTCCAAGTCCGATCCTCTTGTCCAGACCTATTTGTCCGAGTCTGGTGAGCACATTGTTGCCTGCACTGGTGAGCTTCACTTGGAGATCTGTCTTAAGGATCTTGAGGAGGACCACGCTGGTATTCCTCTCCGTGTCTCTCCTCCCGTTGTTTCTTACCGTGAGACCGTTACTGGCACCTCCAGCATGACCGCTTTGTCCAAGTCTCCTAACAAGCACAACCGTCTCTACACCATCGCTGAGCCCCTTTCCGAGGAGGTTTGCGTTGCTATCGAGGAGGGTAAGATTAATGCCTCTGATGATATCAAGGCCCGTGCCCGTTTGATGGCTGACGAGTTTGAGTGGGATGTCACTGATGCCCGTAAGATCTGGTGTTTCGGTCCTGACGGTACCGGTCCCAACATTGTTGTTGACCAGACCAAGGCCGTTCAGTACTTGAGCGAAATCAAGGACTACGTTGTCGCCTCCTTCCAGGTTACTACTCGTGAGGGTCCCATCTTCAACGAGCCCATGCGTGGTGTCCGTATCAACATCATGGATGTTACCATGCACCCTGATGCCATTCACCGTGGTGCCGGTCAAATTACCCCCACCATGAACCGCTCCACCAAGGCTGCCGTTCTTTTGGCTGAGCCTGCTATTCAGGAGCCCATCTTCCTGGTCGAGATTCAGTGTCCCGAGAACGCAGTCGGTGGTATCTACTCTGTCCTCAACAAGAAGCGTGGTCAGGTTGTTTCCGAGGTCCAGCGTCCCGGTACCCCCATGTTCTACATCAAGGCCTACCTCCCCGTCAACGAGTCTTTCGGTTTCACTACTGAGCTTCGTCAGGCCACTGGTGGTCAGGCCTTCCCCCAGATGGTCTTTGATCACTGGGAGACTATGGGTGGTGACCCTCTTGACCCTACTTCCAAGCCTGGTGCCATTGTTACTGCTGCCCGTAAGCGTCGCGGTATGAAGGAGATTGTTCCCCCTTACACTGAGTACTACGATAAGCTTTAAGTAGTTTGATTTAATTAGTAGTTCAAAAGTCGTCTTAATCTAATCTTGCGTTGATATGTGCAGTGGGTCCAGTAGTGTCAAGGCTAATTGTATATCTAGCTACTGCACATAACCAACACCTCTATCACCGTCTAGATGTCCCTTGCTCTTTATATCATCTTGAGCATAGAAAAAGTCGACATTGGGACTGATTTGTTTACTCAATAGATCACTCAAGTACCTGTGGAAAGCCTTGTTATCGGCTTGCTCCACCACATCGGCATTGAGGGCCAAACCATGGACGCTTAATGTATGGCCAGGCATAGTCCAAGACATGGCCGAGTATCCACTGGTGAGGGCCGACTGACACTCAATCTCGACATTATACGGGGAAATCTTGGTAGCGATTTCGGGGTGTAGGGCAATAGCGCAAGTAATAGAATCTGGGTGGGTGCTCCCTGGTATACCCACCGACTGATCGAATGCCAAAGCGTCACGGTTGACGTCGTGGAAAAACTGCGAAAGTCCAGTTCCCAGCTTAGCAATTGAGTCGCGCTGGTCGCTATCAAAGAGAGCATCCCTCAAGGTAAGGGGATCCCAAGTGATCACTGTGATTTTGGCACCAGAGCTAAAAAGGATCTGCGCTGCATCAGGATCAACAAAGAAGTTAAACTCCGCCGCTGCAGTGACATTACCATGGCCATTGTTTGAGCCTCCCATCACATAGAACCGCTCAACACGAGTGGCGAACCCAGGGTCTTTTTGGATTGCTAGTGCAATGTTGGTCAGGGGAGCAATGCAAACGACCTTGAGCTTGCCCTCATGCTTTATACTCTCCTCAATGAGGGCATCCACTGCATGTTTCTGCTCAACCGGGTACCGAGAAAGGTCAGCCCTTAAACCACCGACACCATCACCAAACACTTCGGTTGCAGAGTGCCAGACTTTTTTTAGCGGCTTATCGGCCCCGAGATAGATTGGGATCTGGCCTAGCTTGCCGCATGCATTTAGGGTAAGCTGTGCATTACGGATCTGACCCTTAAACCCAATATTTCCGGCACAAATGGACACACCAACAAGGTTCGAAGTGGGGTCGAGAGCTCCTTCAAGAATTGCGAGGCAGTCATCACCTGCTGTATCTGTATCAATTAATAGTGGGGTAGTCATTGGGTATTTGATATCTGTCGAGTGTTTTAGGGGGTTATCTGCTGGTGTATCCAACCGGGGTTAGAGTACTCTCGATGCTTGTCCCTTTAAACACCTCCGTGACCGTCCCTGATGAATCCAGAATACAAATCTTTCAGCGAGTGTGCTATTTCGGATTATTCTACAGACTGAGCCCCTTTACTAGCACTGGCTAAAGCACAAAGGTACTGGTTAATGCACATTCTCTGCAGCGACAATGGCTAATATAGCACAATTTGAGAAGATTTGACAATGTTAATTTCAAATAATTTATATGGTGGCGACATATCACTCTCTCACTTCCACCCGAACGATACGCAAATGTTTATGCCGGGTATGCGAGTTTGTGCTTAAGCGATGGTACAACGTCTATCAAACTAAAACACGATAAAAATTGATTTTCTCGAGAGCACCGGAAGAAATACAAGTTTTACCTTTTCGTTGATGAGGCCCACTCCATTGGTGCATTTGGACCCAACGGGCGTGGTGTTTGCGACTACTTTGGCGTTGACCCAGCAAATATAGACGTATATATGGGTACATTCACTAAATCCTTCGGAGCCAATGGCGGTTACGTCGCTGCTTCTCATGACCTTATTCGATACCTCAAGCTGGCCAACACTAACCAGATATACGGCGAAGCAGTGGCTCCCCCCGTTTTGGCTCAAATCCATTCTTCTATTCTCACAGTCCTGAGTAAAGTTAATTCTGGTGAAGCTCAAGAGCGTCTTCAAAGACTAGCGTTTAACACTCGATACCTCAGAATGGGGCTTATCAAGATGGGGTTCACTGTTACTGGCCATGTTGACAGCCCGATCATTCCTCTGATGCTTTATATTCCTTCAAGTACGCCCTATATCAGCCGAAACCTTCTTAAACGGGGCATTGCTATTGTCGTGGTGGGATACCCGGCTACCCCCATCATATCCTGCCGTCTTCGGTTGTGTATGAGCTCAGCTCTCACTAAAGAAGATTTAGACTACGCTTTACAGATATTTGAAGAGGTTTTACCGCACTCGAGATTCTCAAAGCACTTGAGCCCCGATGGTGAGCCATACCGTCAAAGCTGGAGTGAAATTAAGGATACACTTGTTGACATTGCAAAAGATCCAAACACATCGATTTGTCCCCCGCTATAACCAGGCTTCTGGCACGTAGGCAAATCAATCTAGGTGAAGCCACAAATTTTCCGGGGAAACTTGTGGGTCCAATTCGCCGTATCGAGCCCCTTCATGGCTTGTAGCGGCTAAAGAGGCTACATCCGCTTCCCTGTATTTATATTTTAGATCTGATTCATGATAGTATAAAATTTTGTAGAATTGCAGGTAAATTTCAGTTACTATAACTTAAAGCTTTTTCTCAGCAACTGTACATTTGATCATACAATCGAAGTAGCGGGATAACGACAACTAAGCATCTAGCTTCTGCGCGCCTTGATCTTGCAGGACCGTCGGCTGGCCTCTTTGCCGCACCCTGCAGCCATGATGCAGCTCTCATGCATTCCACATACATTTCAACCAAGAAGTCGCGACCGTGATTACTAGTCAATTTTATTCAGTACTCGTATTTCTAGCGAGCACTTTGGATTAGAACATTCAGCGCGAATTTCTCTCGTTATGAGCCATATTCGATACCTCGTTGTGTGGTCTCCAGGTGTATGCACATACCCTGCAGCTCGACGCATGACCAAATTTTCCCTAAACAAGAAACTATACCAAAGAGGAAATCGAAATAACGTGGGTATATTATGGCAGAGTTTCCTAGCTGTAGGGTATGGTTGTCTACTCATCCCTTTGTGTGCTATCAAGTCTCATAATCGGTACCGTTGGTGCCCAGGCCCCCGCTATCAATGACCAGGCCTACGCCCACACTCATGATTATGAGCTTGACGATGAAGAACTTTACTACAATGACATTCTCTTCGACGAGGAACCCCTCGATGATCTGAGTGAGGTCGCAGATGAGGTCACTCAATGGACCACTGTTCAGCTCGCCACTACTGTCACTCCTTCTCAAACACACACAAAGCAAACAACTGTCTACTATACTCCCCAAAGAGTACCTACACCTGATGCCAACCTTGCTAGCGATGCAAGAATCGTGGAGCCTTCTACTGCCCCGTCTGCACATTTCCCTCCTATTCCCCATCGCCAGGTACCCAACTATTCTGCTTCTGCTGAGAAAGTTGCTGCTAAAGCTGCTTTCAAGCCTGTTCAAGACCTCGCTGATCTGAACAATGCCCAGGCTCACCCCCAGGCCTCGTCCTCACCCACTACTACAAAGACCAAGTCTGCTGCTATGAGACAAAAGAAGGACAAAATTTTTACCACAGGTACCCTTGCCAATACACCCACTCCTTCTCCCCACAGGATGCGCCAAGTTGTTATTACTCGGCCAGCCCACCCACCTCACATTGCCAGAGCTAGATCTCCTGTTACTGTCACTACTACCATCATGGCTGGTGGTCCAATGGATATCGAAGAGGTCAATGCCATCAATTTGCAGCGCGCCAAGGAACGCGCCAAATCTCAGCCCCGCGATTCTGTTAATGTTCGTGCCAAAGATTTTAAGCTTATGCCTGTAAAGCTCGCTGCTGATGACTCTCTTCAGAATGACTATACTCAAGATGATCTGGATAACCAATTTGACGGTTCAGATGGCGCATCAATCGATGGCCCCGATGGCAGCTCAATGGATGGCTCCGACGGCAGCTCCAGTAATGGCTCCGACGGCAGCTCCAGTAATGGCTCCGACGGCAGCTCCAGTAATGGATCCGATGGCAGCTCCAGTAATGGCTCCGATGGCAGCTCCAATAATGGCTCCGATGGCAGCTCCAATAATGGCTCCGACGGCAGCTCCAGTAATGGCTCCGATGGCAGCTCCAGTAATGGCTCCGATGGCAGCTCCAGTAATGGCTCCGATGGCAGCTCCAGTAATGGCTCCGATGGCAGCTCCAGTAATGGCTCCGATGGCAGCTCCAGTAATGGCTCCGATGGCAGCTCCAGTAATGGCTCCGATGGCAGCTCCAATAATGGCTCCAGTGGTAATTCTAGCTCTACTAGTAGCTCTGGCGTTCCCCAATGCCCTTCATCTACGACTTCTGCATGCCCCAAACCCGATCCCACTCCTATTTGCTCCACACCTGAGCCTACTCCTATCTGCTCTACTCCTGAGCCTACTCCCGAGTGTCCCACGCCCGAGCCTACTCCCGAGTGTCCCACGCCCGAGCCCACTCCCGAGTGTCCTGTTGAAGACGATACGCCCGATTGTCCTGTTGAGGATGATACGCCCGATTGCCCTGTTGAGGATGATACCCCCGATTGCGATGTCGAAGATGATACCCCTGACTGTCCCGTTGAAGACGATACCCCTGACTGTCCCGTTGAAGACGATACCCCTGATGATTGTGCTTCCCCTCCTCCTACTTGTGGTTGCGGTGGCCCTACTATGCTTGATGTTGGTGGATGCGGCTGCGGGAACTTTGAGCACCAGTACGGTGACGATGCCATCGATTTTGTTCTCGATACCAAAGATCACATTCGCGACAGAATTTCTCATGCCAAAGATGGAACCAAAGCAGCTCTCAGTCACTTCAGCCCAAAGCACCTTCATGAGCGCGTCCACCAGGTTTTGCATGATGATCGCCCCGAAAAGTCAGATCAGCACCATGCTTTGCATGATAGCAAGGGTCGCGTGGCTCGTCGGCGTCAATATACTACTTATGAGCGACACAGAGAAGCCAAAGAAGCAAAGCGCGCGCGTGTACTTAAAGCTGCTGCCTGTGATCCATGCGCCGCACCGGTTGAGGAAGATGAGTGTGATCCTAATCCCAAGATTGTCCGTACTCGTCACCAAAGGCCTAAAAAAGCTGCCTGCAATGTTTGCCAAGCTTCTGTTGCACTTCCTCCCCCTGTTAAGGCTCTCAAACCCAAGAAGGATACCTGCCCTCTTGCACCCAAAAAGGATACCTGCTCTACTCCCCCTCCTGTAAAGGCTGTCAAACCTAAGAAGGACGCTTGCACCGCGCCTCCCAAAAAGGAATCGTGCAATCTTTGCAGTCCTCCCCAAAAGACTAAAAAGACTACTTGTGCCGCGCCTCCTCAGAAGGTGGTAAAACCTAAAAAGGCTCCCAAAAAGGCTTCCAAGAAGGATACCTGCGGTTGTGCTCCCCCTCCCCCTCCCCCTGCCTGCGGCTGCGGTGGCCCTACTATGCTTGATGTTGGTGGATGCGGCTGCGGAAACTTTGAGCACCAGTACGGTGACGACACCATGGACTTTATTCTGGATACCAAGGACCATGTGCGTGGGTGGTGGGGCAACACCAAGTTGCGCGCTAAACAGATACTAAGTCACGCCAGTCCCAGCCATATCCACTCTCGTGTTAGCCAGTTACTGCGTGATAGACGTCCTGCCCACAGCGACCAGCATGCGGATCTCCATGACCGCAAGGGCCGCTCTCCAAGCCGTCGCGATAGAGACTGTGGCTGCTGATAACCAGCCTTAGAAGGCTAATTTATTTAATCTTGAGTGAATTTGCACTCTGTATATAGACTTTGTTGATCTAATGTTTTTTTATTCGAACGCTCAGAGCTAGTAGTGTTTGAAACTGGGCCCTAGGGTCAATAGTTTGGAGCTGAGGAGCCCAATAATTTGACTCCCCTGACTCCTGTGATCCTTTGCAATTCTCACTCACATTTTCTAGCCGTACTTGACGCTACTTCATCCTGCCTCGCTTATGCATATCGCCACCACGCCACCTCAAATACTCAAAAGGAAAAAAAAATATTACCTAACCAGAACCCCATTCTCATGAGTGAACTGGAAAAAGTTTTGAGCTCAAGAATATCTGATCTTCTTGTTCCTAATGAAAAACTTACCAAGAATTCTCTTTCACATGTGAAAACAGCCCTTGATCCTATCGCCAAAGACTACTCCATCTTTGATGCTGTACATGTTGATGGTTTAGATGCCGAGCAAGTTTGGGCTCAGGCCCAGATGATTGTTGATGGTGCTATTGATAAGCTGTTTGTAAAGTTGAGCGAGCTCGGTGGTAGTATCAGTGAGGCTGAAGCAGGCGAATCCCAAGAGTCGGGTCAAGAGCTGGACAGTGAGATGGACAGCGAGATGGACGGCGGGATAGACAGCGAGGAGGAACAAAGCGAGGATGAGCTTGCAATGCATAACGAATCCCAAGAGGATGATTTTGAAGGTTTCATAGATGGTGATGATGAGGTCCCACAACAAGCAAAGGCTGACGAGGAAGATGAAGCGGCCGAGTCTGATGCATCGTTGGTAGATGAGCCGGATCGCACCGGTCTTAATACAGGCCTATTTAATCTCCAAGAATTCCAAGAACAAGTCCTAGCCATGGAAAATGATGATGAAGATGATGGTGAAGAATTTGACTACTTTAAGGAGGTTCCCGAGAGCGACGATGAACAAGATGGGGACCTGAAATATCAGGATTTCTTTGCACCACCCAAAAAGAAGGCCAAAATCACCAGCAAAGACAAGCAAGCTTTTGTCGAAGATGAGCAAGTGGAGGAAGCATTCGACTCGGCCCGTAAAGACTTGTTTGACGACGAGGACGATTTTGAGGAAGATGC
Source organism: Wickerhamiella lipophila (assembly GCA_030582055.1). NCBI lineage: Eukaryota > Fungi > Ascomycota > Dipodascomycetes > Dipodascales > Trichomonascaceae > Wickerhamiella > Wickerhamiella lipophila. Next base: position 29,445 of record JAKTWO010000021.1, on the reverse strand, counting down.
GATGTTGCAAGGCGAGGACTTATCCAAATTCGAGCGTCAGCAACTAGAGCTCCAAAAACAAATTGAGCAGCTTGAAGAGGAGAATGTGGGTGCAAAGTTTTGGGCAGTCAAGGGTGAAGTACAGGCTTCTCAACGCCCCCAAGACTCGCTTGTCAACACCGAAATCGAGTTTGAGCGTAATGCTAAGCCCGCACCCGTCATTACTCAAGAAGTCACTGATAATCTCGAAGATATGATTAGAGAGAGAATCAAGAAACAACAGTTTGATGATATCCCTCGTCGCCTGGAGGGAGTTCAGCACAAATCAACGCGTGAGCTGGCTACACTCAGTGAACAAAAGTCCGACAAGAATCTCGCAGAGGAGTACGAAGACGATCAAATGCGCCAGGAGAACCCTGAGTACTATGCTTCCAAGGATAATGCTCAATTAGAAGGGGCTCACAAAGAGATCAAAGAGCTCTATGCTCACCTTTCCGGTAAACTTGATGCCCTATCCTCGTGGCACTTCACACCCAAAGCCCCCAAACCAAGCCTCGCAATTGTTGCCGATACTGCTGCCATTTCTATGGAGGAGGCACAGCCTACTGCTATGTCTACATCCTCGATGCTTGCACCTCAAGAAATCTATCAACCCGGTTCCAAGAATAAAAGTGAAGTCGTGGGTCGTGATAACTTGCCAGTTTCTCGCGATGAGATGAGTACTGAAGATAAACACAAGGCTCGCCGTAAGGCCAAGGCAAAGAAGGCCAAGGAGATGCAAAAGAAGGAACAGATCAAAGAACAAACCTCCAAGCAGCCCAAGTCTAGCTCACAACAGCAGCCCAAGAAGGACACCAAGGAGAAGATGTTTGAGACTCTTAAGAAAGGAAATGTTACTTATGTTGACAAGCGTGGTGAGAAACGTGACATGAAGGGTAACGTTATGAAGGAGAGCGAGAAGCGGAGTACTCACCTGAAGCTGTGATTTAATTTATTGAAATGGGCAGGGTTGCTGCCCTCTCAGGTACAATGTAATATAGTTTATGTTAAAATGCATTAATACGGAGGCCCAAGTGGATATGATTTGCAGGCTCTATCTTTGTCTGGCGCTACTTGGGCATTAGGTACTATCTAGTTTTGGCTCACTCAGACCTCACCCCTTGAACCCAAACTCTAGTTTAATTGTTCCACGCTCAAATGTATTCAGAAACTTGATCTCTGCCCATTTCGATTTATCCCATGGCTTATCGATTATATTAAATGTGAGGTTGGGGTAGTTGGGTGCAATGAAAACAATATTGGCTGTCCCATCCTTTAATTTTTGAATATTGTACCTAGGGGTATCACTCAAAGCCATATCCCGGTAGTGAATAGTGAATCGATACCCCTTGACACTGGTGTTTAGCCATGGCTCATTGTGGACTATCGCATGCTTGTCTTGATATTGCGGTGCCTGACCGATAATCGCCCGTGCAGCATACTTTGGGTCTGCTGTGCCTGAATCAAAAAGTAGCTCATTCTCGGGCAAATCTGATTTGATCTGTTCCAAAGGGTCAAAGGTACAGTCACTATCAAGTTGCAGCTCAAAATGATCGTTTAGAGGTTTAAATCGTTCATACAAATGAGTTAATTGAAGATACGCACTCCGCGACTGCACAAGGTATAGCAGGTGATCCCAATACTCTTGGTTATGGTGACTATGGGTACCCTGGAGCTCTTGTTCCAATTCACTCAACTCGGAGAACTTGAGGCCATCTATAACCTGGTCGATATCTTTTGATACCAGGTCAACAGTTTCGCTATTGCGGATCCCGATTTTGTAGTCCTGTTCTTGATGGTGGTGCTCCTGGTGATGCGTAGAGATGCGCAGCTGAGTGTATAGAAAGCACCAATGCCACCAAATCTGATGCTTTTGCATATTATCGAGCTTTCTTATGGTGTTGATAGATTGGGCCAGTGTCTCGAGATGGTACTGCGGAACCGAATCAATCACCGAAATAGGGTGGTGCAAATGGTGGATTTTATCGACATTTTCTATTGGTTCTCCTAGGAGTAGGGGCACTAATAACTTTTCTAGGTACGTTGGAGAACTATTGAGGTGATTTCTAACTGCTCTTTGTAGTCGCTGGTCCATTATCAAATGCCTGAAACTCTTCGTCTATTTTCACGGCAAGAGTATCGTCTTTGGAAGTGAGGCTGTTTACGTCATTAGTCTTGAGGTCAAAAGTAGCAAACCGATATCGGAGGAGAATTTGGGGGTGGTGGTTGAGTTCATCGGCAATGGGGGCCACTTTAGCGATGAATTGAGCTGCCATGGTGTGATTTTTGAACTTGAAACGTTTTTGAATATGGCCTGTTGGGGTGATTTTCCATGCTCGTTCGAGAGCTTTCATAAGCAGCAAAGTAGTAGTGTAGGGAAAACGACCCTTGGTGGTAGAAGGGTAGGTCAACTAGAGCGAGTGAGTGATTTGTTGAGTTGTTATAGAATGCGTACGTAGATATTTTATGTCGACTGGTGTGTTTTAGTTGGTTTTTTGAAACAGGGCTGGGGCGCTTGGAGTGAGTTTGAGTCAGAGTAGTTCAAGCAGTGAGTGGGTAATTTTGAGTGGATCAGTGAGTGGGTATGGCAGTTTGCCAGTCCAGCAGCAATTAAGACTGGGCGCTTCATCTATTTATACATCTGCTCATCTACTTGTCTACACGTGCGAACCCACCAAACACCATTCCCATCCCCACCCCTTATCACGAGTGGGCTAGCTTACCTCACCACATGCCAGACACGCTATACATAGCGGATATAGACCCGTTGGTAGACGAATCGCAAGTGCTAGCAGCGATTGGCACTCCCGAGAGCACCATTAAACTGATACGTGACCCTCTTGGTCGGGGCCAGGCCCACGCGTTGGTGACATTGCCTGAGGGCGCGTCCTTGCCCGAGCCACCGGTGTTCATTGGAAGCAGCCTGTGCCGAGTGCTTAAATACGACGAAACCAAGTTTGAGCGGCCTGGGAAAGCCAGCGGTGAAGGTATTTTCATCAAGAACCTGGTTCCTGAGGTCACCGCAAGAGAGTTATACGACAAGCTCAGCAAATTCGGCGATATCGTTGCCCTGCGCATTGCTTTCGACCAATTTGGAAACAGCAGGGGGTTTGCGTATGCCACTTTCACCGCTAAAGATGCCGCCAATGACGCAATTGCAAAGATGAATGGCCAAGAGCACTGGGGCCGCAAGCTCTATGTTGGCCTCAACTTGCCCCGCCGTGACCGCGTTTACAAGTATGAAGAGTCAAAGCCCGAGTTTACGAACTTGTTTGTCAAGGGCATTGGCCCGCGTACCAAGGAGCAGGACTTTTTTGACTTTTTCACGGCGATTGGACCCATTGACAGCTACTCGATGCCGATTGACGAATACGGAGCGCCACGAGGGTTTGGATTCGTAAACTACAAAAAGCACGACGATGCTATCAAGGCAGTCACTATGCTCAACAATACAAAGCTGGGTGATAGGGTGATCCATGTATCGCGGGCCCAGCAACGGGAGAAACCCCAGAAACAGCAGGACACACCGAACCTGTACATTAGAAACCTAGACACCAGTGTCACTGACGAGACTCTCGCCCAAGAGTTTCTCCGATTCGGGCCCATTGCTTCGGCTAAAGTCATGATGGACGAGCACGGCAAGTCCCGCGGATTTGGATTCGTGTGTTTCCAGGATCCAGCGGCCGCTGACAATGCAATTAAAGAAATGCATGGAACTCAGGTATGGGGAAACACCCTTTATGTCGCGCTTGCTCAGCGTAAAGGACGGCCTTGGTTCAGGCAACAAATGGCTCCCATGGTTCAATATGGTATGCACCCAGGGGTAGGTGGAATGCCTTTGTACATGCCTATGATGATGTCCATGCCCATATACCCTTATTATGGTGAAGTAGCAGCACCACCCCCACAGGCCGGAGGTCACCAAGGTATCCCCGTAGCGCTCGGTTCAGGAAGTGCGGTGAAACCCCGTCGTCAGCAAGACTACGGCTCCAGTATCGCTGCTGCCGTAGCGTCTGCTGAAGACGCACAGGCCGAGAAAGAGGTCATTGGTGAGGCACTCTACCCCAAAGTCTCCAAGCACCCCTCGGTAGATACTGACCAATTGGCACAACAAATCACTGGTATCTTACTTGAAGAGTCAAAGGACGATTTGCTGGTATGGGTTGATCACGATGAAGTGCTAAACAAGAAAATCAAGCAAGCTGTAGATGCGTACGAGAAATACCACGGCGACAAGTAGAACAATTGATGACGATTTGATGATTGAGCCAAGTTGACAAGGCTGCTACTTTTTGCCTCGAGTCTCGTTTCCTCACGGCAACCCTCTGAACTATATATGAGAATGAAAATTGCGATCATACTATGTGTTGCCAGTTTCAATTTTCCTTTAAGCCCTGAATTCTGGACCAGAATATCACTAAAAATGGGCACTTCTTTGGATCTATCTGATATGTAGCTTTAAATCCCTTTACCCCTATTCTAAGACCCCCAGTGTTTACTTGGTACTCGTGAACCTTGCAATTGAGGGTCTTGCAACCAACGAGTCTTACAGTAACAGTGACAAGAGTTAAGCAAGAGTCTGAGGATTTGAGGGTTCAAGATGAACCTGCTGATCCTCGAATCCGGATGTTGCGACGGCTTTATAGCCAGGAGGATGGGGTTGAGGTGAAGAGTGAGAGTGAGAGTAGTAGTGGTGGTAGTGACTCCAGCTCTGGCTCAAGCGATAGTGAAGATAGCTCCGATTCCAGCTCCGATTCTAGTTCACAGACTAGCTCTCCCTCTACCTCTCAGATCGGGCGTAAAACCAAGAGGAAACACAACCAAAGTAGTGGAACCAACTCCAGCTCTGATTCTAGCATCGAGTCTGAGTCTAGCTCTTCCACCTCTTCCCCCAGCTCACCATCAGCTGATCGCGTCCCGCCCTCGAAATATCGTAAACTCACTCAAGTCACTCACCGTGTCCCCATCTCTCGAAATGGCGAACGCCCTGCCAAAGAGTTTGAGCGGTTTACCTGGGGTCGTAGTATCCGCACATTTCTTTGGATCCATGTTCTGCGCAATACTCCAACTACCCTAATCGCCCAGTTTTATGACGGTGTCTTGTCCCCTGCACAAATTAATATTCGCCTAAAACAACGCATTCGGGACTATAAAAAAGAGCTCCTGCATGTGAATTCCAAAGTGGTCACTGGAAAAGTGCTTGACGACGCCTCTGAGGACGAGAAGATCCTGTCTTTCCAGCTTTACTATATCCCCAGTAATCAGGGTAAAGATCTCCAGTTTTGGATTGCTGACACGCGCTCAGAGTACATTACTATCAACAGAAATGAGGCTTTAAGCGATGAGCTAGTTATGGGGGTTATTCATGATCTGACGCTCCAAGGTATCTCTGCATGTCGTATTGCCGAGCTTTTCCAGGTTGATGGGTTTTATCATAAATTGTTTGGTGCATTTGAATCAGATGAAGAGCCTATTTCTCGCCCAGTGCTCAAGTACCTCAAGCAGATATACCAGAAACAAAAGAATGGCTACGAGTCTTTACTCCAAGCGTGTATTGATGAAATGATTCAACATGCCCCTACACCCGAAATAGGCCAGCGGCTACTCGAGTATGCCCAACGCAATAAGCTGAAAAGTTCAGGTGGGAGGTACCTTACTGCTGGCATCAATTGGTATAAAACCTGGAAAATGGTCTGGGATTCCATGAGTGATGATGAAAGAAAACAGCTAAAACAGGTGGAAAAATTGGTCTCGATAGCAAAGGCTAGGGCAGGCTCCAGGGTATGATAAGGTGTTGAGCGTGGCATGTGATTTTGCTCAATTTGCTCTCGCGTTAATGGCACCTAATTACGGCTCCTTGAAGTGCATAAGCTGCAGCCTGGCTGTATGCAAGTGGTGGTAATGTTGATGAGGAGTTTGTGCAAATCCAGAAATATTGAAAACATATATGTATATGTGTTGATGAGGTTTGACCTAAAACCACGGGTACTTTTCCAGCTATATTATCTTATTGTCGGTTGAAGTCCCCTCTGGAGCTGTCAGTACATACCGGACTCCAGTCGTGAAGTCCAGAACGCACAAATACATATACATATCATACTATACTAGCATTTATTGCGAGCTCGATTATCTGCTGGACAGCTCCCCCGCTCCAAGATTAAATATGAGTCTGGCCTCCTTATCTTGGCTTCCTATTGATTACCAAGCAAAAGGCTACCCACTGTCACATCATTATGCCCAAGGACACCAAAAAAGATAGACGTCAGGCCGATTTGGCTATTCCTTATGTGCACTCACCCGAGTCCGTACACGAGAAGAACGTTGCAGGTACATTTGCCACTACTTTGCCTATTGCAGCCATTTTTCTCCGCTCGAGAATCATGTCATGGGTCGCGTTCTTTATAGCATTACAGACCGCTCTAAATGCACCTTCTGAGCGTGCGAGTGATGATATGGCCCCTGCGTGGATGAGCGCCGGTACTGCTGTTATCGGTCTCGGATCCTCATACCTCGAATTTATAACCGGTCGTCCTGGTCCTCGTCCTCAAAAGGGCGCGCAAAAGAGTGCCGATGTGGTTGCAGAGACTATTGTAGAGACAATTGCTACTATTGTTGAGACTGCTACTGTTTGAGGCAATCTAGATGATGCGGATGGTAGTGTTAGGGCTTCCAGCTAAGAGTGATCCAGCTAAGAGTGGTCCTTCAACTGCTCCTACTAAAATATATACATTATAAATGAATTGAGTAGTGTATTGCGTTTGTATGGGTTGCCTGGATGTGTGCACATTATAGGTGAGGATGGCTCTAGAGGTGACTGGGGTAAGCGGTCATTGTGTCGACCACTGCAACTTGGTATAGACCACTTGACTCTTTTGTGAAAAATTCTTTAAATCCCGGCTACCTAACTGCTGCGACCGCTTTCTCTATCTATCTCTCACACGGCGTGTTGATCCTCACGCAACTCATTCAACACGGCATTCAGCGTCCTACGCTCAGCATCACTGGCAACACCCGATCCAGCCCACCTTATCTTGCAGTCTTTATCCAACACATAGAGATACCCTCCAAGGCTGTTACCTGCCCATATTGTCTGCCTGAGAGTAAATGTTACGCCAATTCGGCAAATCATATAGTTATGCCAGGGCCCCAATAGCGTTTTCTTGATTGATCCAGTAAACCATTTTACCAGCTTGAGATTAAACCAGCTAGTGGGAGTGTTCACGTCCAATAACCGGGTACCAGCCTGCTCGAAATCGAGGCCTTCTGTAAAACTGCTGATTTGTTTGAAGCCAATCTGAGACGAGAAAACACGTACAATTGTTGTCTTACCGCCCAAAAACTCCATTGTGCCCGTCTCTCGTTTATCGAGAGTGATTCCCCTGAAATTGGGCATGTATTTGCAAGCGGACGCAGGCCAACATCCAGCAGGACTGGTGAAAAATTTACCTCCTGTATCACGGAAGCTATAAATTGATTGGTATGATGATTTAGAGAACTCTTGTTTGAGAGTTTCGCGGTGTTCTCGGTTCTTTTCAAGATCAAGGAGATCGGCTTTACGCTGCTTTAGTGAACGGTTATCGATCCCCGAATTAGAGCCAAGTGTCTGGATTTCGGTTACTCCGATCGGATTAACAAGTTTTGCTATAGCACTGGGCTTTTCTGCTTTGAATGCGTAGAACCTACGAAACGCTAATGACATGGTGATGAGGGGTGGTAGACCATGGCGGCAAAGGGTTGAGAGGAAAACAGGCAGAACTTCACCATTTGCTGGAATATCGCTAAAAGATAGATAAAAAATACCTCTAATTATCATTCTAGTCACAGCCATTCACTGTAAACTCTCCCTCTCCCTCTCCCTCGCAAAACAAAATTAAAAAAAAACTTCATCCAAACCCTTACCCATGATAAACCCCAAACTATATAAACCACCGTCAAGTACCTATTCGCCGATCAAAAATCGAGGGAGCATTTGCCACGACAGTACCGGCATCCAAGAGCTGATCTGTTGCCATAGCTTGTTGCTCAGCACCCGAGAAGAAAAGGTCCTAACAATTAGGAAGTTTGGAGTCTTATGGCTTGCAAACGTCACTGGAAGGAGACATTCATTGATAGAAATTAGTATTTTGTAGGTGGGCTGCTGGCCTAGTCCTAGTCATTGTCTATAATCTGCTGATTAGACACCTAGCCATATTTGTTTTGTATTTATTCATTTCTGCTCGAATTTTTCCCGTCCTTTAGACACTTGATTTGTATGCTATAATCGCATATTCTAAGCTTTGCGGGTCTGTCAAGTTTGCACTGGACATGGACCCTCTGCTGGAAAAGTTCGGATTGAAAGGTTTTCGGCACCCCCAGGATTCAATTGTAGCCGCAGCGCAAAAAAACAAGGATTTGTTTGTCTTGTTACCTACTGGGCACGGTAAATCCCTAACATTTCAGTACCCAGCTTTAGGGGCTAGTTCAGGCTGCACCTTGGTAATAAGCCCGCTTCTAGCACTGATTGAAACCCAGGTGGCAAGTCTTAAACGTCGAGGGTTTAGTGTAGCAGCTATCACGTCGCAGTCCACCAAGAAACAGCGTAAAGAGTTGCTCACAGCGCTCGAGCACGGAATCCCCACCCATAAGCTGATTTATGTGACACCAGAGCTGTGTTGCGGCGATCAGTTTGGGTCAATCATAGATGCACTCATGAAGCGTAACCAGTTGAACCGGGTAGTGGTGGATGAGGCGCACTGTGCAGTGGAATGGGCTCAGTTTAGACCCGAATACGGGCGGCTAGGCTTTTTCAAGGAAAAGTACCCAGAGCTGCCTATTTCTGCATTAACGGGTACTGCCTCGCCACTTATGCGTGATCAGATTATCGATACCCTACGGCTAAAGGGCCCCCGGTTGGAGGAGTTCACATTGGGTGTCAATCGGCCAAATATGCATTTACAGGTCAAGTACGTAGAGGGTTTTGACGATAAGCTTGATGCACTCGTCCGAAAAGTCACAGGGTTCCACAAACGTGTCCAGCAAGCTCAGGACGCAGGGCTCTGTACTCCTGAACCGTACCCCGGATCAGGGATTATTTATTGTCGCAGACGTCAAACAGCTGAAGATCTTGCGGAAATTCTGACCTCAAAGGGTGTCCCTGCCCACCCCTATCACTCAAAGCTCAAGCAAAAGGAAAAAGGCACCATCATTTCTGAGTGGATCGCGGGTAATCCACAGTACGCGGTGATTGTTGCTACAGTTGCGTTTGGGATGGGAATCGATAAACCAGACACGCGGTTTGTGTTACACTTTGAGCTCCCCAGTAATATCGAAAGCTTTGTGCAACAGTGCGGTCGCGCTGGTCGTGATAACCGCGCTTGTGCCTGTACCATCTACTTTTCACCCTCAGAACGCAATACAATTCGCGGCTTTGCGGTCGAAAGCAATAATGAAAATGTTGAGAAAAGCGCCAATGCACTGATTGATTATTGTGAAAGAATTCAGTGCCGCCATCTCACTTTAAGCCAGTACTTTGACGATGAAATCCTCACGCCTGCTCAAGAATGTATTGATGGTTGTGACGTTTGCAGTGATCGCTCTAGAGTCCAAAAAGAGTTTAGAGATTGGAGTCAGTGCTAGTGGGGGCGGTTGTACCGACGTCTCTCATGGGGCCATCTCGAATATGTAAAGTTATTTGAGGGATTGCTGTATTGAGAACTTTTAAAAAGTTATCATTTTTTCAAGGTAATCTATTTAAATAGGTATAGTGGCGACTGGGACTAGGTTGTAGTTAATAAACGGTGCTGTTACCTGGATCAGAACAGAGTCCTTGCCATTAGATTTTGCAAGAACTTTGACGCTTCCAAATAAATGCTTGAGAGTTCTGGAGGCCCTTTGTTGCTTAAAGAACGGGCCTCTTCAAATCTTCGCTGTCCCGCTATAGCGAGCACTTCATTTTGTTCTTTTTTTCTATTAGTCGTTTTATTATGTCTGCTTAGTCATCGCGCGATCACGTGCAAAAATTACAATCGAATTAATCCGCTCATCATGCCCGTCAAGATATCCGTTATGGTCTAGGGGCTAGGACGTCGCGCTCTCACCGCGGAAGCCAGGGTTCGATTCCCTGTAACGGAGTTACTTTTTTGGTTTTTTGTCAACCCTCAAAAATTCAGTTTTTCTCAACTATCTGAAGAAGTTTGTGGTGGCTCGTTTAGTCTAGTAGTTTTATCGCCTCAAGACAATAGCGCTGTTTGATTCACACTCAGTTCATGGCGGACCCTGGTCATGATCTAGAGAATCGTCATTTATCTTTAGTGCTGTGGCGAACATTATGAGCAAGATTTACTGCGTAGACATTGAAGCTATATAGTATCAAATGAAGGCAGCCCAGAATGGTTGAAGCTGCATTGCGCCGCTGGTATCGGTCTTCGTGCCAGTGCTATCCACCAGGGTGTGGTGCACAGATCCTGTGGAGTTTGTGAGACTCTTGGCGACGATAGTGCTGGCAGTGCTTGTAGCCGCAATAGCGGTAGTAGTACCTAGAGAAGTGGCATCAGACTCGGGAAATGCACCAAAAGAGTAGACAGAGGCATCACTGGCGGGTACGGAGTATGTACTCAAGCTAAGAGCAGCGACAGCAGATGAGATGAGGTGGTAAAAAATAAACATGTGGTAAGGTGAGAAGTACTAGGGTCACTAGTTTTGCTTTTTATATCCACCGCCACATCCGAGACTACATGTGATGTTTACTCGTTGTCGCCCAAAGTGTTTTCAATGTACTAGCATGAGCAAAAAAAAACAAGTCAGATTGTCCAGACATGAGACCAGAATCTACTAGCACTGAAGAGCAGAACTGGCGTGTGCTGGAGAGCCTGGAGCTGCTGCCATTGAATCATACCCGCATCAGCAGTTGATAGACTTGATGCATTTGATTTGTATTATTCGGACAAATAGCAATGAAATTACGCCTCTACAACATCATCAGCATCCTTGGCGATACCACGCTCAAAGATCTCTTTGCCAGTAAGCACTCCAGCCTCCCGTGAGGGTAGATCCCAGCCCATTTCTTTTCTGAATTTGAGCCTCCATGCCGCAAAAGACTCTTTTGTGACCTTTGTACCGCGGAACTTTTCTTGCTCTTTTTCTTCTTGGATCGCTAGCTCCTTGAGATGAGCTGCTTCCTGATCACTGACACGCTTAGCATGCAGCTCTTCAGCAGCATCTTTAAGCTGCGAAACAACCGTGAAAACAGATGCCATACCGATATTTTCATCTGCCCACTCCTTGGCTTGGGAGCTCAGCTCGGCGATATCGTCTTTGGTAAGGTCATAGGGATACGATAATTTCTCCCTATCGTATTCAACATTAAACGCTGATAATCTGAACCCGAAAACATCTTCTGCAGGGTATGTGGGGGGGTAGTCGACATCAATAACGAGTCCTTGAGGGGGAACAGTGTCAAGAGTTAGATTAATAGCGTAGGATGTTTGTGTGTAAATCTCAAGCTCTTCAGGGTAAATGCTTTGCAGGATATCGATTTCTTCTGCTTGTTCGTCCATTTAGATGAGATGAAAAGTTAGCCACCAGATTGGCCACATTTCTGGTTGGACCCAAACTTTGCCACAACCTATACGCCACTATCTTCATTGCACAAAAAAAAAGGGACCTCCTCCTGTATCCACAAATTCCAAAAAAAATCTACTTGAATGGACGAAATACTGGAATTATTGCGCCAGGATCCTGAGAAATGTGTCCAAAAACTGGAAGTATATCTCCAAGGAAAAGAAAACAATCTGGACGCCTTGCAATTGGCAGCTGAAGTGCACTTTGAGCTTGGAAATGGCGAGCTTGCGTATGAAGCATTGATGCGTGCTGTAGAGCTTGATCCCAAGGGTAAAGTTGGTGGCACAAATAAGTTTTTATGGCTCGCTCAACTTACTGGAGGTCAGCGTGGGCTAGAATACTACGAGCTTGGAATGAACACCCAGGACAAGGCCCAGGTTGTGCAGGCACTACTGGGAATGATTGAGATCTGGATGACGGATCTATGCATGGAAGAGCCTGCCGAAAAACAGTGCGAAGCACTAATCGCAAAAGCACTGTTGTTGACCGAGGATGAGAGTCCTGAAGTGTACTCTATTTTGGGAAGTATTCGCATTTCACAACAAAACGAGCAAGAAGCCAAAAAGGCGCTCCTTAAAAGCTGGGAACTTTACCAGGAACAAGCCACCGTCGATTACTTGCCACAGATCATTCGCCTAGCTCAAAGCATGCTGGAAATGGAACTGGTGGATGAGGTTCTGGATCTAACCACAATTTGCACCAAAATAGACGACGAAGTACCTGACTTTTACTATCTGAATGCTCTAGCGCATAAAATGAACTGGCAGCAAATCCAGGAAGATCGTCACGCCGCTGGAGTACGTGACGCCGTTGAATTATTGCTGGCATTGCCATTGGTAGAACCTGAGATGGTCCAAGCCGCTAAGGAACTGATTCAAGATGTACCTGACGTTGATGTTCCCGAGAGTGATGATGATGAGAATGATGATGAACGAGTAGTTGAGTAGGTTCGGATAGAGAGTGGTGGCTTAATTGTTATGCTGCTGTTGACAGGGTAGCTAGTGGCTGATTGCTAGTCAATCAAAGTATCCATAGAGTGAGTAGCACTGTAGGCGTACCCACCACTGCCATCTCATCTTCAAGCAACTATAGCTCTATAGAGTTTATTTAAGTTTTAAATTATTGAGAGCGTCTACTGGAGCACTCTCGTGTTTAGGCTCACCCTCAGGCTTACCCTGTGGCCCCTCAAGGTCACCTCGTGCATCCTCAAAGTCACCCTCTTCTTCATCATCACTTTCGGGCAAAAGCTGCACGTATTCCTCAGGCACGAGCCCTGTTTCCCTTGTTTCAATATTTTCTGCTAATAGCCAGCCCTGTCCATGCCTACAAGTGACCCAAATTACCTGGCCCTCCATAAGATCAATCTCGTTATCGTTTTCAGCTGCAAAGTCAAATAGAGCCATTGCGCGACAATATATCTCATCGCTATCATACAAATCATCATCAGGTTCTTCAAGGCCTGCCAAATCGAACTTTTGGTGCACCTCCCACTCCTCTTCATCAGGCTCATCCTTGGGGTCTGGGGGGATCGGTGCACCATAGTAGAGAGGGTGCAGTTCTTGGTATGCAAAGTCTCTTACTGTTGTGTAGTCGAGCGCACTCTTGAACTCGGGGATCTTACCGGCCGGAACAGCTCCTCCCGTGTCGCCCATATCAAACCTTCTAGGGTGTGTCAGATTAAAAGCACCCAGGCATGACCCAAACGCGGCATATCAAGCACGCAAGATCTTTGAAGGGTCATTCAAAGCTAAAAGTTCGCCAGCAGCCGCCGGCACCGGACCCCGAGACCTCCCCCAATAGCTCACGCTGCCCACCAGAACCATCACAAGAGGGCCATCCAGACCCACCAGACCCACATGTATCAGATCATCAGAGCGAGAGTGAGAGTGAGGATGAAGAAGAGTTTTTGTTGGCAGAGCTGGCAAAACTCAAGCAACGGAAGTTGCTCCAGGCACAACAAGAACAGCAAGCACAGCGATCATCCTCACCGCTCAAACGTGCAACGAGTTGGCGTCAAACAGGGGTTAAACGGACAACAAAGCCATCTTCGGCTTCTTTAGTTTTATCCGGAAAACCCAAAACCGGTTCACGTGGCGACTTTTTGGACAAATTTGTCAAGTAGGTGGAGTGGTGAGGGCATTAATGCACTCAATGATAATGGAAGCCAAGAGGATATCATAGGCTGATTGTGCTTCTGGAGAGCCCAAATACCCATTCGAGCAGTTCCCACCACCCAGAATAGTCATAATGACTACTTTTCCACAATCATGCACTTAATCAAACCAACCCATGGCTTCAAAGAAGTAGCTGGGGCATGAGACAGCCTGGAATCCAAACCCATAAGGAATAGAATGCTAGACCAATTGGCTGAGTGGTGGAAACTACCAACACGTATGGACGGATGCAAGGACTAAACTTACATTATATGGATCGCGTAGCGGGTCTGGCTAGCGGGTCTGGCTAGCGGGTCTGGCTAGCGGGTCTCGGGGTAAGAAATGAACTACTGCGTTTTAAGCATCCACACTAAATCATAGAATTTACTTAAAGTGAATACAGCTAGCTAAAGACTCAAGACTCAATTAAGCAAGCTGGGTTGACGACGACGCTCCGTTTGATGGACCTGTGGTGTCTGCAGATGTGTTGATTGAGGCCACGGCCGGTGCGTTTTCTGAAGAGATCTCCAGATTACGACTAGAGTCCTGAGGTTTCTCTGTACCTTCTTCCTCTTCCTCTCTCACCCGTTTACGCTCTTCAACCTTTTTGCGTTTCTCAATGCTCTCGTCTGTTTCTTGAGGACGCTTTCCGTTTGTCCTCACGCCATCAACAACTCTAAATAATGGCTGACATCTCCAATAAGGGATTGTCTTGTACTCTCCATCTTGAACAACCACATCGGCACTAGGATCAGCAGCAATGGCCGCCTCAACACGCTGCTCTACAAGGTTTACAATTTCCTCATACTTTTCGTACTCGCCTCGTTTCAGGGGACCAATCGCGTTGCGTATATCGATATGATACGGCGCAAAAGATCTCAGCAGCTTGAAAAAGTGTGTCTTCATCACAGCTGCGTTGATCCGGCCGGGTGTGGAGCGCGCGATCTCAAAATACTCTCTAAGCATCTTATCCACGCGGGGGTATTGTAAATCGATATCATCATGGGGGGTTCTATAGTTTAAAATTGCCGGGTTGACTAGGTTGGTCTCAGCACTCATGACTGCGTCCGCACCAGTGGCTTCAAGGCAGGCTGGAATGTTTTCGGGGTAAACAATGTTGCCGTTAGCGAAGATGACAGTGTCTTGAGGAAGATTGTCCCGAAGATACCGAATGTATTCCCAGTCGGCGAGCCCTGATTGTTGACCTTTCATCTCGCGGGTACGAGGGTGCAGAGTAAGAAACTGTGCACCAGCACTGAGGACCATCTTTGCATACTCGAGCGTCTTTTCCTTTGTCTCGTAACGCCTGATTTTGGCAGTCACAGGGGTATTCAACTCGGTGTGAAGCTTGTTGATGAGTCGATAAACCAGATCCCAGTCTTCCATAAGAAAGGCACCATAGTGACCCTTGCGGGCAATTCCCTGAGGACACCCAAGGTTGAGGTCTACTGCATCACATTTACCTTCCACCTGTTGGGCAGCTTTAAGCAGCTCCTCGGGGTCGTTAGCACAGAATTGGACCACCAAGGGACGGTCAGTTTCAGGGTTACCATCCAGCTCCCCAAAGTTATCTCTACGATAAGTAGCATTATTGGCGAATAACTTTGCATTGAACATGGGTGTATAGCACAAATCAGCACCGTATCTGCGACTCAAGATCCGCCAAGCGAGTTCACTTTGGTCAACCATAGGAGCCACGATCGTTTTTGGTGATCCGATGGCTTTATAAAGTTCCCGACCTTGTAATTTCATTTTACTCAAGAGCCGAATTGTGAAAAAAGACTTTGAAAAGGCAACAAGGTGATTGTGAAAACTTCACAGAGATCTTGAAAAAATTTCTTAGTCATCGATAAGAGAGACTATGCATGAGGATATAAGAAAATAAATAAATATACATGTAGTGAGGTGGGACTAGCTGGGGAGTTCTGGATGGTGAATGTTGCAGGTGTATTAGAGCTGGGCAGCACAAACTCCTCAAAGTTCGGGATGATACACACTTTTTGCGATTAGTACTTGCTCTGAGCACGCACCCCCCTCGCCATTAAAACCATACATCCATAGCATCAACCTTTACCGGGTAATGTGCCACCATTGCATGCTGTGACTGCACATAAGCGCTATTATAGATTTGCCAGTACACCTGGCGAGTTGTTCTTGCTGAATGAAACATTCCTGCCCAGATATACGGCACGAGAGCACCAACGCCAACCGCCGCTTGAACCGCCTCCACAGCTTGCAAGACGCGGTCAATGACGTGCGGCGAAGTCTCGAAAATGTGGGGCCATATCTCGTTGAGCAAATGTATAAATGTGTTTTCGTGGTTGAACCCGATGCTCTTGAGTGCCAGGTGTTTGACAATCTCAGCGCCGGTTTGGCGTGAGACTTGGTTGCGCGACGTGAGCGCATGGTCCACTAGAGATACAATTGAATCAAGATACTGAGGTGCTGGAGTATACTCGAAAACAAACGCCAATGCTTTGAGGGCACCATGTTGGATATGGATACTAGGGGACCGGTACTCGTTCATGAGGGCTGGTAATACAGTAAATGGTTCACAGGTATCAGCGACAATTGCCATCGCAACAGCAGCATTCACACGTGATTGGCGCTCCAATCTTAGGGATGTGAGGAGTGAGGCCAGCACGTCCTGAGGCCCAATGCCCTTGGCAATGTACCCAAACGTATTGTTGGCCATTCGTCTCACTGACTTGCGAGGAGCCTTGAAGATCTCAATGAGCTCATTGCAGATCCGCATCCATTCCCGCGCGCCAATATTTTCGGGGCCTCGCTGGGCTATCTCGCCAATCAGGGCAATTGATGCCTGGACGATATTATCATCCCTGTTTCGCAAAATTGGAGTCAACCGAGGCAATAAATCACCCACGGGAGGCTGCATTGCATTTATTCCTAAAACGTTAATTACCGCTTCCAAAGCCTGCAGTACTGCTGTCAACACCTCAGGGTACTCTTCGCCCAACTGTTCATTGAGTACGCTGCCGAGAGTGGTAAGGATAGTGGTTTCGCCGTTCAATTTGATTGCTGGAGCAAGTGGAATAATGATGAGGCATGCCAGTTCGCGCTGCGACGCAAGTGGATTGTTGAGGCACTCTACCAGTACTGCCACTATCGGGTCAATATACGGTGCCAACATCCGGCCCATTGATTGGAAAAACGATTTGAAGGCTGCTACCAGGTTTTTTTTGGTAGTTTTTGAGTTGCGTAGAGCCACCACCAGTCCATCGCATATTTGTTCCTGTGTACGTTCTGATGCAGCGGCAGTGCTTGCTGGAGTTAGTTGACGCTCCAGTGCATCAAGACCCAATGACTGAAATGGGGGAGATGGGTCCTTGATTGCATTTACAGCCACTATTTCACTGAGCACGTCGTGAGAAGCGGCCGCAAATGCATTGGTAGCGTCTAGAATGAGGACACAAGCCTGCTGATCGAGAGCGAGTCTCCGGACCCAAAAGTTTTGGAAAAACGGCGCCAAGAGGGGTTTGAGAACCGTTGCATCAGCAAATTCAGACGCCAAGGCAATGGCACGGCATATGCTTTTTTTGAGCTGGTCATCGGGAGCGGTAAAGTGCTGTTCACAGAGCTCCAAAACTGCGTGTGCGTACTCTGGAGCGCTATCAGGATCCATGAGCGGTACAAGAGATGCCAACGCACGAACATACCATGCTAGCCCCTTACCTCGATGGGTACGGGCCCCTTGCCAAAGAGCAGGAATACACTGTTCCAACGATTCTATGCCAAACGGAGAGCACGCGTTAGCCAAAGCAGCCACCGCAGAGCATGCAGAGAATCTACACTGGGGTATTTTGTCGCTCAATGCAGGCTTTATTACTGTAATCAAGAGTGGTAGAGTGGATAAGATCGCGCCCGGTACTTGACGGCTTATTTCGGCGATTGCCCTCAGGCCAGTGTTACGAACGAGTTCATGTGGAGATTTTGCCGCGGCACAAGTAAACATCACGACATTCTGGAGCTGGATAGGTGCCAGGGATGCGATGGTGGATGCGGTTAGCCTGCGGATATATTCGTCTGTCGCGTTGAGATCGGGTCGTATTAACTTGAAAACAGCGGCCATACCAATTGCATTAGCTAGTAATGATAATAATTCTTTGCCCTGTTGACGAGTCAAGTACACCTGGTCCAAGAGCATGGGCCTAGTGGCCACCAGTAGCTTAGGCGCTAGATTTAAAAGGGCTTCACCGTTCGTCCCACTGCTTGCACAAACAGCAACAACTTTTCTAACTATCTTTGTTGTTCTATGGCGCTCCAAAGGCTCTGAGTCCGTCAATAGGGGTAGCACCAGCTCCAGGATATCTGGAGCCAGCTGTGGGGTTTGATCGATTTGACGGAGAGCATTTTTACGTTCTAATGGAGAACCCTGAGTTGCCAACTTTACTATACGTTGAGCGGTGGTAGTGAGGCTCGCAGTTGGGCTCATTAGAGACTAAAGACTAGAGAGACTACACCCAAGAAGAGGCTTTGTAATGCTAAGTGCCGTGGTGAGTTTGGTACTGGTGGCACTCGCACAAGCTTCATATAACGAATCTTTGGTGTTGCAACCACTTCCCAATTCTATGCTTTTAACTCAGTTTCGGTTCACTGCCGAGCAGCCAGCAGTGGACCCTGATTTCCCTCAGTACACGCTATTTCCTCGCTCCCTGGCCCAGATTCTCGAGCAAAGCCGTATAAAGGAATTGCATTTGCGGTTCTCGCAAGGCTGGTGGGACCATGAATCGTGGGGCGTTGAGCCCCAGAACGGAGCCGCTGCAGGAGGTATCGGTGTTGAGATGTCTGCCGTTGTTGATGCTCAGACCAAGGAACAGGCGTTTGAGCACTGGCAGACGCTAGCTCACTCGCTAAGCGGACTATTTTGCGCATCCTTGAACTTTATCGATGTGCAAAATACCGCTTTCCCCGAGGTTCTCACCTCAGAGGGTGCCTCAGAAGGATGGCACATGAGAGGCGTGCTACCGGGTGAGCCAGTATGTACCGAGAACCTTACTCCGTTCCTCAAACTACTACCTTGCAAAGGCTGGAGTGGAATTGCTTCTCTGCTGGATGGTCATTCTCTTTTCGATTCTCAATGGCAAACAATGGCGCTTGATGCCGCTCGCACCGATACCCTACAGCTGAACCAGAGTATCTCCTCTGTCTTCAATGTACCCCGCCTTATTGCTCGAGCCGATAACCCCATACCTGTTCCTTTACCTCGTGATCAGCTCAATTGTTTACCAAACCATCCAGGGTGTTTGCCTCAGAAAGACCCCAATGCAGTATGGAAAATCAAGGATATATTTGGTAAATCAATTGCAGGCGCGTGCCCACTCGCTCAGAACGCTCAGGTTGAGGTCGTTGCCCCCGGGTGGACGGTTAGCACTGGTACCGTGGCTGAATTAGCCCACTCATTTGCGGTGAATGACCAGCTCGGAGACCTCGTTTTATCTGGTGAAGTCGATTCGTTGGCCACCAATACCCAACCTCCCATCAGTGTTGACCGGTCACTCACGGGCGCCGGGCAACAAAATGGGGGCGTGCGCGTGGTTTTTACCAATAACGAAAATGTGCCCCAAAAACTCACATACCTCGAGGTGCTACCTTGGTTCATGCGTACTTATATCTCTACGCTCAGTGACACAAGCAAAATTATCACCTCCTTCAACTACAAGGGTTCACAAATCAGGGGTCGGCCCACACAGCTCGAGCTCGAAATTGAGTTGCAGGCAAACGAGCAGGCGGCCATTGAATACTCTTTTGATAAGAGCCTTTTATTTATTGAAGAGTACCCTCCTGATGCCAATCATGGGTTTGAAATCCCTCCCGGGCTTGTTTCCACAGTCTCTGGGTACCAAACTCGTACTACCTCTTTACTACTGTCGCTTCCTGTCCCCGATTTCAGTATGCCGTACAACGTGATTATCTTGACCAGTACGGTAATGACTTTGCCGTTCAGCAACATTTTGAATATGCTCATCAAGGTTCTAATCCCTGAAAGTGTTGGTGAACCTTTTGCGCGGGGACCGATTGGAAAAGTCATTAGTGCCATCAAGACCAAGTGGCAAAACTGGTAAAAAAGAGAGTGGTGGTATTTGCTTTAATTTAATGACTATTTAGTGAAAAATGGAGGTCTCGGTATGTACACAGATAGAGAGAGACCCACAGGGACCCACAGGGACCCACATCCTATACTAAGCCCATCAACGCATAATCTACACTGGAATCACAAATAAATTCCATTGAGACACCCGTAGCATTAAAATTGGGTAGCACGCCCGCTTCCAAACCCGCCTGATACGATGTGCGTAGATCCCGGCCTTTCCAACTATTATAGAACCAACCAAATGTAGAGTCGTAGATGGATACCTGGGCCTTTGCGTAATGCTTGAGGAAAGCCCTGTATATCTGTGTCGAAGTATCACCAGCGGTGCCGTCTCGATTATCCCATTCAACGATGCTCGATGAGTTGACGTCTTGCTGCCAGCTGTTGCATACAAGAGCAATTCTATCCTGATAGCTAGCTTTGCCAGCGCTCATACATTTGTGTACCTTGGTGACATCGTGGCCCACTACAATACCAGCGTATCCTGACTCGCGTATAGTACCGACAGCAATCGATGTGTCCAGAATCGCGATATCCAGCATTGTGACGAGGCTCTTGTATCGATCTTGGGCCATAAAAGTCGCCAACTGACCTGTTACTTGCGTGGCAAACTCGGGTGCTACTGGTACATCACTGGCTAGCTGGACGCAAACACGTAGCCCGTACTTACGTGCCCATTCGAGCGAGCGCAGAAAATAGCGCCATCCTACATGGCCAAGATGTGGGTCACCATGTGGAGACCGTAGCAGCCAGTACCCAATAGGAATCCTTATATGGTCAAGCCCCGCCTCGGCAATATCGGCAAAATCCTGCTCGACCATAAACGTACTGTAGTGAGTTTCAATCTGTTTCTTGAGGCTAGTGAGGCTAGCGCGATGCAAATATGCTTGCGAAAATTGAGCCTCAGATGCGCCGATCCAAGGACTAAGGGATGGCTCCAGCTTAAACCAGCCCATGAGACTTACACCCCGAAGCGGCTGGGATCCATAGTTCCAGCGAGCTTCTAGCATAGATAGGTATGGGTTAGGACGCACATTGTCTGACCAGCTTGTATATAAACCCATAACCGGCAAGCCAGAGACCATGGTGTCCGTGAATGTAGTATTGAAATCAGTATAATCAAGCCAAGTACGAGTATCCAAAACGGTGCCAGTCCATCTACCGAGATCGCAGGTAGGCAAGGCAACTATAGCTGCGGAGGAGCTAGTGCTAAAGTTACTGCTTGTATTAGCGGCATCTAGTTCACCAACGGGATGTACAATGACAGCAGCACATGTGTTTCTGCGCTGGTTCTCAATGTACGGTTTGAGGTAAAAGATACCCAATGGAACCAAAACAATTGTGAAAATTACCAGCATCATCAGCGGGAAACATATTAATAGCCACCTAGATTTGCGCGGCTCATTGTCCTTGAGGTCCTTTTCCATTATCCAGCTAGTGCTATGCTGCTACTCCCTCGGTGGTATCCATATGTATATATACATATATATGAATTATGCCAACCGTGTCGCAAGGATGCTAGTCAGGATCTGAACTAGCCCCCTGTTGCTACCGCTTGTACCTCACTTTTTCCGTATCGGGACTCATGATGCGTCACCCAGTCTCTGCTAGGGATTTGGCAGGAGAGCCGGAAGCACGCGGTGGTAAGATTCTTTTTGGATGAAAGATTCAGGTACTAAAAGAGTGAGTAAGCCGTGTCTGGACGCGCATATTAGATGCATACATATGTCGGCTGTGCATCTTGAGGCAGTATCATGCCGGGCCTGAATAAGCGCTCATGTATGGCCAGCTGCTGTCTCATGAGCCACACAAAGCACGAGACAGTCAAAGCAGAGCTCTCGCCCATAGCTGTCGAGTTCGAGTCACGTTTTCTCAAATTGAGCTAATTATTAAGTAGCTAATAAATACATAGTTTTGACGGCACTGTTGTTTGGCAGCCCAGCGTCCAGGGCCCCACTTAGATCAACCGCTTCTTCCTCACGTCATAGGCGATATCAGTCAACAGGTGGTGCAACTTACTTACAGCTTCATTAAGGAGCCAGTTTTCCAGCATTTTTTGCAGTGCCGCCAAGGCATCTAGATTTGGAAGCTGCTGGGGGTTGAGCAAAGTCACAAAGAATCGTTGCCACAGTTCAGCATTCATGCCTCTTTTGAACGGTTCTGAGATGTTGCGGCGGTGCGGGTCATCGCGGATCTTGAGGTACTTGCCAAACAGCAACAGGTGAGCTATGGACGCGATTCCGAAATAGTCCGGCTGGAACGTCCAGGGGATTCCTTTACCCATTTCCCAGCAATCTTGGTCTTCATCAATAGCCCAGGTGGCCTTGAATTGCTGCCCGGGGCTAAACAATTGGAGGTCAATAGATCTACCGAAATCAATCAGCACAATGCCATACTCGCTCCATCGATCTGCTCCGTCGGGGCTATAGATACGCCCCAAATGCCCTGAATGGATGGACTTGTCGGCGGGTGCCCTCAACATAACGTTTTCTGCCTTGAGGTCTCCATGCACAATGTGATTCTTGTGTAGCGCCCTGATTGTACGCAAGAGCTCCACCGAAAAGTACGCGGCGATAATCTCAGCATCATTTACCGATAATTGTCGGGTTCGGATGTAATTCGCAATTGATAACAATGAATCATACCCAATCAGTGGCATCAGCATGTACTGCTCATCGGCAAACCCTTCGTAGTAAAAGCAGTGAATAATAGACTGTAACGCCCTTTCCTGTGCGAGACGTGACCGCGCTATTGATACCACGTACCACTCCCAGGGGATGTTGGCCTTTTCAAGCTTCAAGGCATACCGGTGGTTAGTTGCTGGGTTCACTGCCGAGAAAACTGTGCCATAGCCACCGGTGCCAATTATTTTGCGTACCCTCACTGTAATATTAGTGAGCTCGAGATCCTCGGGCAGGTTTGGCTTTGTGAGCGATGCAGCGCCTTTACGAGGGTACTGGTTCAATACGAATGCCGGGCCCATTCGTTGCAGTGTTTGCAGAATGTATTGGGTGAACGCCTGTCGAGTAGACGTCAGGCTTGCATCCACAATGGCATCCAGCTGCAAAAATGGCCGTTGCTTATTAGTGAGGTCTACTGGCGCCTGCTCGTCGAATCGCAGCACTTGCAGCAATTTAGTGGGTACTGTCATGGTCGGAGGAGCCGCAAGAGAGGACTGGGAAGATGCGACCGACCCGCTAGAGGCAGTATTTAGCAGAGATCCCGGGCTCTGCTTGGACCGCCATTTAATGGGCTGGGTCTTTGCTTCTTGCTGCGGAGCCCATTCATGCGGCTGGTCATAATCGAATTGAGGCGGTGTGGGGACTTCTGGTGGTTTGAAAGGGTCGTGACGACGAGGCATAGGCGATAGCTTGACTTTACGCGATGCCATGAGCACTTCGACAAATGTGAGCTCAGTTTGGCCCTGGTCCGGGTCCTGACACTGCGACGACGGCGGCGATAAAATCAACGATAAATCCATTGTGGCTTTCTCTGCACTTGAAGGCCGCACCGACGACAAGTCCTCCCCGGGCAACGGTTGTCCCTGAGAGTCTAAATCATGTTGGTTGTCGGCGCTTTTATAAAATTCATTTAGATCTTTGTCATTGTAGATCAAGTTGAGAGAAATCTGCTCGCCCCTGGCGCAAACTTGGCGCGCTTGTGTGAGATACCCATGCTGGGCCAGACAGCGCGCGTAGGCCGCATAGAACGCAGGATTTCGGGCACCAATATGGTTCTGGGCCATAAACTTAAACTCCTGAGGTGTTTTCGCCCTCTTGAGCCACAAATCAATATAGCGCGGGTCATTTTTGTACCGAGGATCAGATATAAAGTACTGCAGGCACCGCTCGAGATGGAGTTCGCACTGAACAGGGGTGGCCACCCCATGCACCTCTATTAGAAACTCGAGGTATTCTTTTAGTGGGTCGTGCGGGCTATCGGCAAGCCGCTCCTGCAAAGAGTGCTCAGCCTGATGAACCATTATATCGTGACGCAAGTATGTAAGCCGGGGGAGAGACGCGCCTCACATATTCGCATATGCAGCCCCATACAAAAGGGAATCCACGAGCGTGGGATGAGTTCTGGGCCTAGTTTCGGGGATTTTTACATTTTCACTTTACTTTTAATTACTACCGCTATATTTTATCCTCGCTCCTGGCTGGTCGGCCCGGTGCCTCGAGACAGCGGCCCACAGTGATGTTCATTTAAAGGCACTATGGGATGATACAATATTTCTGAAAAAAAAACACTTTCTACGAACTTGTGTGTTGTCCCCACTTTTTCTTTTCTAGCCTCTTTGATGAGCTGGTTTTCTATTATTTTTTTTTTTTTTCCCCTCTCAAATTTCACTGCCGCCCTGTACATCTCAATGACTAATCTATGTGTTGATTTTGTGGCATAACCGTCCTGTGGGGGCGGAGATTGGTATATATAGAGTGAATGGCTGGTTGTGTTTGTTGGGTTGAGCTCTTTTACTTGTTTGGACTACCGCGACCAAGAAATGCCTTAGATTAGTATAGTTATATAGACGCGCGATTAGGTGCGCTCAGATCTTTTGAACCGTATCTAACTAAAATATACAGAGGTGGGGGTAAACGGACAAGCGGGATCACATGTCTAATCTTCGCCACTGCTCGAGAACCGCCATATAGAACTCTCTAGCCTATATAAAATGACTTGAATACCTCTACTCTCGAGAAGTTGCTTCAGATTACTGGTTGGACTCAGTGTTTGTTTGTTGACCGTCTGTGCTTAAGCGAGACGGTAAGCTGCAGCGCAAGTAAATTGTATCAGATGCAGTTTAAGCAATCACTGGATCGTCGAATCAGGGATATATATTGGGTGCTGTTTTGAGTGCCTAAGATATCACCGTTTTTGTCTCTATTTTATAGCTCTGTTTCATGTCTCTTTCGTTTGGCCTTCCTCGTTCTTTCCTTTTTTTTTTCTTTCGCGGATGTGGTTTCACTCAGGTTATCAAGAAGAAAAAAAAACAATAATTTACACTCCTCCCACTCTCCACCTCATCTCCCCGAACCATTATTTTTATCTTATCTACAACCTTCACCAAAGGACTTTGTATCCAGCCACCCACGCCACAATGGACAAAAAAATTGGAATTCTCGGAGGAGGCCAGCTCGGCCGCATGATGGTCGAAGCTGCCCACCGTTTAAATGTTGGAACGGTTATTCTCGATGCCGCAAACTCTCCCGCCAAGCAAATTAATGCTGGCGAGCACGTGGACGGCAAGTTTACCGACGCAGAATCAGTGAAAAAATTGGCACAAAAAGCGGACGTTTTGACTGTTGAGATCGAGCACGTGGACTGCAATGCGCTCAAGAATGCCGGAAAACCTTGCGAGCCAAGCCCTGAAACCATTGAGCTCATTCAGGACAAGTTTCTCCAGAAAAAGCACCTGATTGACCATGACATTGAGGTCGCAGTCAGTGAAGCGTTGGAACCGACCCGCGAGGCTCTCGGAGCGTTTGGAGATAAGTATGGGTTCCCATTCATGCTCAAGAGCCGCCGCGATGCTTACGACGGGCGCGGAAACTTTGTAGTAAAGACCCGTGCAGACATCCCAGAGGCTCTCGAGGTGCTCAATAACCGGGGCCTCTATGGCGAGAAATGGGCTCCCTTTGTACTTGAGTTGGCCACTATGGTTGTGCGTACCAAAACTGGCGAGACCCATGCATACCCCGTTGTGGAAACCGTTCACAAGGACAATATCTGCCACACAGTATTTGCTCCGGCTCCTGTGGACGCAGTAACTACTACCAAAGCCCGCGATCTGGCCCGCAAGGCCATTGCTACCTTCACTGGTGCTGGTATCTTCGGCGTGGAGATGTTTCTGCTTCCCAGCGGCGAGCTGCTGGTGAATGAAATTGCTCCTCGCCCTCACAACTCGGGTCATTATACACAGAACGCTTGCGTCACCTCACAGTTTGAGGCTCATATCCGTGCGGTCGCTGGCTTGCCGATGCCCCAAGGGTTCACTGAGTTTAGTACCCCCGATACTTGCTCCATTATGCTTAACCTACTGGGACATGCCGAGCACAATAAGGAACTGGATCTTGTCCAGCGTGCTCTTGAGACTCCTGGCGCTGCAGTGCATCTCTACGGTAAAGAAAGTCGTCCTAAACGCAAAGTGGGCCATATCAACATTGTCGCCAGCTCAATGGATGAATGCCGCCGTAAATTGGCGTACATTGAAGGTAAGGAGCAACCCGCTCGTGCACCGCTTGTGGGCGTTATTATGGGCTCTGACAGCGATTTACCAGTCATGAAAGCTGCTTGCAAAGTGCTCCAGGACTTTGATATTCCTTTCCAATGCTCCATTGTTAGCGCCCATAGAACGCCAGAGAAAATGATTGCGTTTGCTAAAGAAGCAGAACAAAGAGGAATTCGCGCTATCATCGCTGGTGCTGGAGGCGCTGCTCATTTACCCGGTATGGTCGCCGCTTGCACAGTATTACCAGTGGTGGGTGTTCCGGTCAAAGGCTCCCGCCTCGATGGTATCGACTCACTCTTGTCGATTGTGCAGATGCCTCGTGGTATTCCCGTGGCCACGGTTGCTATTAATAACGCCATGAATGCCGGTTTGCTGGCTGTGCGGATGTTGGGATGCGGAAACCCCGAAATCAGAGCCAAGATGCAGCAATTTTTGGATACTCAGAGAGAGGAGGTTCTAAATAAAGATGAGCACCTTGAGAAAACTGGCTATGCAGATTATAGCTGGCCTTAGATAGCGTTTTTGTTTCCTGAATGTACATCTATATCTATATCTATACCTTCATGTTGTGAGGTTAACTTGTTTATACTTTCTCTCTGTCATCGAGCTGAGCGAGCCTTCACCGTGCCCCAATACTCCATGATTTACGGCTGTGACCACAAAGCGTACTGCTCTTGTGCATCTATATGCGATTAACCAGAAAACGATATACCAGTTTGCGACCCACCAGTGTAGGTAAGCGAGAGGTGATATCTTTTGACTCTCACAGTACCCTCTCATTCGAGAACAATTTTCCCTGCAATTGCCCTTCACAGATTTGGCTTTAGCCTTTTTTTTTATATATAATTAAAGAAAGTGATAGATTTCAAACTGATAATTGAAGTAAAAGATCGTTCAGGGCTTTTGTTGTTTGCAACTTGTTAGTACTGGTAAAAGTCGCCAGAGTCACCACCCATACCGGCACCGCCAGCGCCGCCAGCGCCATAACCGCCGTCACCATAGCCGAAAGCGCTACCTCCGTTACCAGAGCCGCCAGCACCACCTGCACCGTCGCCTCCATTGCCATTGCCGTTGTAGGAGTCACCACCGAGACCATCACCGCCAGCACCGCCAGCACCACTGCCTCCGTTGCCGGAGCCATAGGAGTCACCACCGAAGCCAGAGCCACCGGCACCACCAGCACCAGAGCCACCATTTCCAGAAGGAACAGGGACAGCGGTGGGCTCGGTGTCAGTGGGAACAGCACAGGAAGTAGCGTTAGCGCAATCTGAGGTCTCCCTATATTGGCCAGCGAGGGCGAGAGCGAAGCAAAGGCTGAGAGAAGAGAACTGCATTTTTGATGGCTATTCACAGAGGTTCTGCCTCGCTTTTATACTTTGCCTCACCATGATTTCCGGACTCATCTCGAACTAAAACAGCATGCACAGTTTCATCGGAGTCGAATGATCGATCGTTCGATGGGAACCTAATCTCAGACACAGCGTGAAATAGCAATTAATGTTCAAAAAGGGTGATTTTCTCGGCATCCGGGTACTGTTTTTTGCTTTATTTGCAGTGCTTACCGCTCCGGGATTCTATTTCCTTGCCAGGAACCTCTTCCTCCCCGGGCATCACGACTTTACACGCTCTGAGACTATGGGTGCATATATTATCTTCTGCGCTTGGCATTGAAATTAATTTAATTGATTAGATTCAAGCTCAGAATACATCCAGACCGTTGAGTCTCCTTTCTTCGTTGAGACCATATTGTGCATTTCTTCAGGTACTGTTTCGCGTACCTTACCTGGATGTCTACTTTTAAAATTCTAAGACATATCGGTGAGGCGTATAGAGGAAAATCACATAATTAAAAATTTAATTCTATAATAAATCAGAAGCCTCTAACTGTTTGACAATATGGATACTAATTGCTATATTATTCCATAAATTCAAAAGATTTTAGTCTAGTGACTGGGTACATTCAATTGGCCCCCTGCGCTCAAAGTGAAGATCTTTCACGCCATGAGATCAATTATTAGCCCCCAAAGTTTCTGAGATAGCTGGTAGAGTGTAATCTCCTTCCGTGGTCTCAGAATGCCAGGGCATGTGACCCCCTGAAGGTCGTAAAACGAATCATGATACTGAATCTCAGACATCACCCTGTAGTGAAGATGAACTCGCTCAGCTAGGAGGTTAGCGTGCTGTTCTGGCGTTTTCAAGTAGCAGTTTCGCGGTCAGCGCACCAACTATCCACATCCCCCTCAATATTAGCAGATCACCAATGACTAGGGGGGGAAAGGTCTATGTGAACACTGATCAAGTCTTGTATTGTGTTTGCTTTTAATTTTGCTGT
This sequence comes from Wickerhamiella lipophila, assembly GCA_030582055.1. Lineage (NCBI taxonomy): Eukaryota > Fungi > Ascomycota > Dipodascomycetes > Dipodascales > Trichomonascaceae > Wickerhamiella > Wickerhamiella lipophila. The sequence continues at coordinate 1,003 of JAKTWO010000021.1, read as the reverse complement.
ATCTAGAGACACAGCACGGCACATTATGTATCTACCCACACACCCAAGTCGTGAGCAGTGCAATGACCACCTACAGTGAGGCTCCCCAATGGCACAGGCCTATAAATAATCAACTAACAAGTCCTTTCTGCGCTAGTGATTGTCTAGTCTGATTGCGCTCCCAAGTGTAGTGAGAGTATAATGCTCTTAACGAATAATGAATATTCATGACTGATATAATTCAAAGTATATTACATGGGTATATTATATTTGTAGACTTATTACTCTAGTGTTTTTTGGCACACTCCTTGCAGTTCTCGCCGCCGTTGGAGTTACCGCCGGTGCCAGAGCCGCCAGCACCACCGGAGCCATTACCGCCATGGCCAGAACCATTGGAGTTACCGCCAGTACCGGCACCGCCAGCACCGCCAGCGCCGTTACCGCCATGGCCAGAACCGTTGGAGTTACCGCCAGTACCAGAACCGCCAGCGCCGCCAGCGCCGTTACCGCCGTTGCCAGAACCGTTGGAGTTACCGCCAGTACCAGAACCGCCAGCACCGCCAGCGCCGTTACCGCCGTTGCCAGAACCGTTGGAGTTGCCGCCAGTACCGGAACCACCAGCTCCACCGGAGCCGTTACCGCCATTACCGCCAGGGAAGGTAGTGCAAGAAGAGGTAGCAGCAGGGGCGGGAGATGAAGTGGTGCAGGAGGTGGTCTGGGGAGCATTAGACGTAGTGCACTCGGGAGAAGTCTCTTTGGAAGTAGTAGGCTTGGGGGAAACACCATTGGAAGTTGTGCAATCAGGAGCGGGAGGCTTGCCAGTGGTAGGAGCGGGAGGGTGCTCCTCAGTGGTGGGAGCGGGAGGGTGCTCCTCGGTAGTGGGCTTAGGGGGAACGCCGGTAGAAGGAGCAGGGTGCTCCTCGGTGGTGGGCTTAGGGGGAACACCGGTGGAAGGAGCAGGGTGCTCCTCAGTGGTAGGAGCGGGAGGGTGCTCCTCAGTGGTGGGTTTAGGGGGAACGCCGGT